>BMAW01060649.1:117069-141567 GCA_019974015.1 Nephila pilipes | reverse complement strand
TATATATATATATATATATATATATATATATATATATTGTATTTACTTTTGTTTTTGAAAAACTATTCTAAATAACATTTTATATATAACAAAAAAATTATGAAGTATTCATTTTAATTAAAATGAGTGTAATAACAAGTGTTTTAATTAAAATAAATTTAATATTAACAGTTTCTTCAAAAGAAAAGATGTATTTTGGTTGATTTATTAAGATCAAGGGCCGCAGTAGCCTAGTGGTCATGATTTCGGATTCGTGACCGGCGGTTTTCGATCCTTGGCCGCCAAAGACCCGCCATGTAGCCGGGGCTGATGCACGTTAAATCTGTCGGAACTCAAAGTCTTCCCGTTGGTGTGGTGTGGAAGATAGGAAAGTGGGTGCCAGCTCAGGTGTTGTCCTCGCCACTTGACAGTGGTTCAAAATTACGAGGTCCGTCGCCAATAGCCCTCGTGTTGCTTTTAGTGCAACGTTAATAAAACCAACCATCCAACCAATCATATATTGTAATTAAAACTGATTAATGATTGATTTTATAAAACATAGAAAAAAAATGGTATTTTTCTTGCAACTAAAATATTGATATATATTGCACGAAATAAAGAGAAATACATAGTAAAAAAAAAACCTTTCAGAGAATAAATTAGACTTGAATGGAATGTTCTGTATCGCTACAAATAATCTCCTTTTCTTCTTATGTACATTTCTGTGCATCAAGTTTACTTTCTTTCTTTCTTTCTTTTTTTTTTTTTTTTTTTTTCTCATTTAACGAATGTTTTTGGAAAGTGTGTAAAATTTCAAACTTTAATGAAGAAGATTGCTTGAGAAATCATGAAGAGTGATAATTAGAAATATTATTAAAATTAATTTTTTGAGGCCCCTCACCAATTACTTGTAGAGCTAAGATGCCAAACTTATTTCCGGTTTCAAGTTAAAGTCACACGGGCCGCTAATAAGTAGTTACAGCTGTAGTTTCTCTTTTATTGATATACCTTTAAAGAAGCAGGAGTTTTATTCTTAGTAATTTATTTCTTATATTATTCGCAGTAGCGCTGACTTCAGTGCACTAATAACATTATTACGTATCAAGCAGAGTATTTTTAAGCTTTTTATATCACAGATAATTACTTCTTTTCTTGGAAATACCAGCGTTCCTCAGCCAGATTTCATTTAATTTCACTGCCGGCCTATAAATGCATGGCTGCATGAGTTTAAAATGGATGAGCTATCGCTAACACAAAGTAAAATAATTTACTAAAAATTTAGATTTTTTTTCTTAAACTTCAACTTATCAGGCATTCAATAGCTACTACATAAACTTATATTTTTCTTGTTCTCTAAAAATAGAATATTTTAATTTCAAGCATAACGTTAATAAAGTAGAAGACTAATGGCGTTACTTTATTATTAATATATATATATATATCGGCTGCTAAAATGTATTGTCTACTATTGAGAAGGTAGAGGGAATCAAAGGGCCAATTTAAAATGACTAGTAATAGTCCAATAGCGAGTGTGATTCATTTATCAATAATTTTAAATAATTAAAAATTTTAAAATTATACTGTAGTAGGAGACCCATCGTGTAGAGGGGCTGCTGCACGCTTAAATTGTCGACGCAGAAAAGTCTTCATGTTGGCGTGTTAGGGAAAATGAAGAGTGGGGAGTCGTTATCTGATCGTGACTCAAAATTTAGGAGGTGTATGGGGTGTGATCAGCCAATCTTTTGTTGGTTCAATTAAAAAAGCCAATTGATTGTTTCATTAACGTCTCATTTAGAGGCAATACGAGGGCTATTGGCATTGATATTATAATTTTGAAGCTCGGTCCCGGTGACAAAGGGATACTCGAACTGCCCCCACCACCACACACACTCCTAACTTTCGGGCCATTTCAGTGTCAGGCCATTCAACCTCTATCAATTTAAAGTGCATAATCCGCACTCCACGACAGATGTACAGTGGTATCAGGACTCAAACCAACGACTCGATTTAAAGAAAGCTGACCATGATCAATCGGCTACCGCAGTCTCAGTGGACAGCCAGTATACGTTTAATAAATACATGAAAGGTAAATATCCATTTTAATTAATGAAATTGTTTTTATACAATGAATTTTTTTTGGTTATCCTAAGACTATAATATTCTTCAGTATATCTTCTTGATCATTTTTAGCAATTTATTACTGTCCAACCATCAGTTATCTTGATAAGAGGTCTCTGTTCAATTGTCTAGGCCATCTTGACTCGAAAGAACCCGGAAAGAAATGATGTAGCCTTATTACTTAAGTTTTTAAAATATCGTTCGTAACTTCGCAAGAAAAGTTCCATATTTTATTTCTGAAATTCGAATGTTTCCGATCGTTCCCTTTCAGTGCTGTTCTCTCGCATCATTAAGCATCCCGATGCTCCAAAAAGCAGAATTGGATTCCATTTCCCTCCAGGAATGATGTCACGATCCGGATTCCGGGAAATGGGAATTTCGATCATTTGAATATCGATTTCTCCGCGATCCATCTCGGTGAATGCCATCCGTTCTCTCTATCGTTCTCTCTTTTCTGTGGTCAAAATAACTCTTTTAAAGGTGTTAGATGCTGTTCTTTGATCTTGCATGCAGGTTCACTTAATTGTCAATTGTTAAAATCTTGTTGAGTCGTTGTTTTTTTTTTTGCAATTAATAGATTGAGTTAACAGGGATTTCAAGCAAATAAAGCTATTATTCATATTGTTTGCAGTACTCAATGATTTCGGTTGTTTGTATCTGACAGACGCAAGGTCAGTTAACCGTCTTGTGATTTTGATCCACAGTCTGACGACGAGATCGAAACCTGAACTAGTACTTCCTTATACACTTGCATTTGTGGTTCAAGTTGCATTACGTAAAATGGATACCAAATTTATATTTACAATAAATAATTTTTAATTTATATATCATATTTACATATCATTTACATACCATAGCATATTATTTATAAGCATCATGTTTACAGAAAAACTCAGCTCTTGCCTATAAGTTTTGCGATACAAAATAACATTATTTGCTGGACTGGATTAACAATTCTTAACACGTCCTTTCTAGTGAAAGCTTAGAAGATATCTGCAGTTCTTTCCACTCAGGAATTTTTGTGTCTGGAATTTCATCATGCGTCTTGAAAATCCCGGAACGCAATTGTTTCTGTTGGTTAATTATTATTTTATCAATTAGTCCCCGGCCACCCTGACCGGTAGGAAGGAAAATGATACCTGCAAGAATATAGTTACCCTTACTGATGTGTTTTGGGTTTCAAAGAGGTCAAAAATATCAAGTCTGAAATTTGACATTCATGATCATATGAAGCAGAAATGTCGCTCGGCGTTTCATTCGGATCACACCTGCATTTTAACTAGGATCTTTTTTCGCATGTAAAGGGCACCACTAACGAAATTTCTGATAAAGTGTGGTACGCGCATACTCCAAATTCACATCAATGAGAAGACTTGGTATCTCAACGCGTATCAACCATTCTGACCGAAAGGTTTCTAGTAAAAATGAAATGTTAATTTACTTGTTTTAATTTTTGCTTTTTTTTGACTATTATCTCATTAGTCTTTCAATTGACAAGAAAGCATGTTGACCAAAAAGAGAATTTATTCATTACTTTTGCTGTTGTAGAGTGTTTATCGCTTCTGTTTACCGATTTGTACATGACGTCCGCTAACTGCAGCCAAATGCGTCACGTAATTTTAGACCACGGTGAGAAGGCAAGATTGAAACCTGAACTAGCATCCCATTCTCGACATTCACTCCACACTAACTTAAGGACTTGGAGATTCATCAGCTCTTTTAAACGGTTGGTGCTTAGTTGAAACGATCATTGAGTGTATAAATTGTATTGATAAAAATAATCTTGATTATCATTTCTCCCAGTTATTTGCTGTTTGAAATTAATCAATGTTTGTTGTATTGATTGAAATTAAGGGGTTTCCCATTCTTCACAACTACTTGGATGTAATAGGCGAGGGGTCGCGTTTGAAGGGTTCACGGCTAACATTGTTTCAATCGAGTCGAAGGTTCGAGTCCTGATGCCATTAAAGACCAGTCGTATAGAGTGGCTGATGCAAGTTAAATCTGTCAAGGCACAATGTTCTTTCATTTGGATGGTATGGAATTTCGGAGAGTGAGTTGCAAACTCAGCGCATTTTCTCGTCACTTGACTGTGACTCTACATAATGAGGTCTGTTGCCGCCAACCCTCGTGTTGCTTCTGAATGGGACATTAATAACCAATAAATTCTTCGATGGGATTAAATGTATTTTGTAAGTATAGTGACATGCTTCCAGGGTGGCCTAGCGATCTTTCTCAATTTTCAGCCGTTTTTTATGTTCTTTAATCCTTTCTTCCGTTTTCGAGTTTACAGTGTTTATTCTAGGGCACAAACACTTGTTGTTCCTTAAATTAAAAAGAGTTTGTCACAGCTTCGCCAAATTTGGTACACAAATCATCAACAAGCAATCAGCTAAACTACTAGAAATTTAAGCTTCGAATTTCGGAATTAAATCTTTATTTGTAAATATACAATTTTCGCATTCGAATCTTTTAACGATTTTTACGAGACAGCGTTGAAAAGAATTGAACTGCATTATCTGGTTTTTTTTTTTTTCACCATTAAAAAATGAGAAAGGGGTGGGGGGAAAGAATATTTTGAAAAAATTTCGAAATTACAAAAAAAAAAAAAAAGAAAGAAAGAAAATAAGTCCCCGTTCTATAAAATAAATAAATAAAATATGGGAACAAGCGTTTTCCCGTAGTCGTAACGATCGGCAAGTCTTTGTAATAGGCAACAATGCAATATGCAGGGATGCCTTTTTGTCGAAATCGTTTGGCATTAAAAGGGAGGCCAAACGATTTTAAGGGAGAAATCCGAGGACGTGAGCAGACTCTTAAATGGGCCATCAGGTTTCTCCCGTATTTTCCGGACTCACATTATCCGGGCAACAACATCGACGATATTGCAAACATTTTGGTTCGGTATCGCCTGAGATAACGAGATTTGGATTTAAGTCATTTTCCTACGTATTGACTGGCATGTTTTGATTTTTTTCTCCTTTGGAAATTCGAAGTCTAATAATCTGCATGTTTTTGAAGTCTTCTTTTATGTATGTTTATACGTATATTGCTTTTTTTTTTTTTAAGATTTTTCATCGAAAAAAATTTCGATTTTAAAACTTTTCCACTTTATCGAACTTCTACGAATGACTTCTCAATTAAATTGGCAAACTGTTAAACTTCTGAAACCAGTCGAGATTGTATTGAGAATCATAATAAATAGAATGGAATGCTGTATTATTAGAATAATTTTTTTTTACAAATATGTGCTTAAAAACTTATACATAGATTATTTCATATGTCTATTGCTTTAATCTTTTTTATCTTAGATTTTCCATCGACATTTCTCAATTTCAATAATTTTTCCGTTTTTCGAGCTTCTATTTGTGACTTAAATTGGCGAACTATTGTTGATAGCCAGGATTATGTTGCGAATCGTATAATTAATGTTACATTCTTAGAATAATAAAATATGTCCTTAAAAACTTTTTCACACACACAAATACTGTATAAAATGTTCAACATATTTTCAGCTTAAAATTAATTTGTAAAAAAACTATATATAACAAATTAATCATTTTTTAAGAGTCATGTTTAAATTCTTTTATTTTTTTTAATTAAAAATATTTACACTATTATATATGCATATATATCAGTACATATTAATTGCTATTAAATTATTAAAGTTTTCATTTACTCGATGCCAATGAAAAGATTACAGCGTTTCTATTAGCTCTTTCCAACTTTTGAAATTAAGAAATAGATTTTTAGAAGAAATGTAATATTCAACCTTTTCTTTCGAGGGTGGTTCAAATATATTTGTGTTGGATTGAGGACGTGACTAAGGCAAGTTGGGGTTACCATGAGGTGGCATACTCTGATTTAATGGTTAGTTTTGACTTGGTAGACATTTGTTATCAAATCAAAATGTAATTGGTGTTGTGTCCAGTTGTCGTCGTCATTTTATTTGGAATTGTCAGTCACCGTCGATGAGGCCTAAATTCATCGTTCTGCATCGGAAACAAACAAAATCAAAACAATGAGTTTCTTCCAGAAAATATGTTCCAAAAAGACGAAGACTGCTTGAAAAGGTGGGGTGACTGTCATTTGGGATACGAAGGGCGTTGTATTCATGCACTTCTTAGAGAAGAAAAAAAAAACTATCACACTGGACAGGCGTTACAACATTGATATAACTCATTCTTTGTTCCTAACATAAAGCTTTTTACCCCCCCCCCCTCGTATTTCTTATGCTTAAACTTACATGATTCGTTTCCAGCAGCGCTTAAGTAGTTTGTATTCAAACCAACTAACAAGTAATTAGTTACGAAATTCCTCTTCATGGTATAAAGCTGTACAATATAATGTAAAATGGATCGCAATATTGTTGATAATTCATACCATACTGCTTGACACATATAAATCGAATAAAAACTTAACAAATAACCTTGTATTGTGATTAATTTTTAAGAAAATTTGATACGAGGTATATCTAGACATTTTCCATTCGATTTTACTTTCTGACTTCCCGAAATTTCATCGCAGAGATGTTTTATGTGCGAATGACACCGCATTCAGTGGTGAGGAAAATCGCTTGCACCCGCTCCATCAACCCCAGCAGTTTCTCACTCCCAACAGCTCTCCATAAATATCACGCCCATGGGGGGGAATGAAAACCGATCCTCCCCCTATCTGACGAACGGACTTGACAGACAATTTTTTTTCTGCATATACACCCTCTCCCGAGTGCTCTCTCTTCCTTTGTAATCCCCTCCCCTTCTTTTTTTTTTTTTTTTTTTGCAGTAGAAAGCATTGCACCAAACGATTTTACCGACACCTCCCCATTCCTTTTCCTTTATGGAAGGTCGGGAAGTAAAACCTAAATCAGGAACTTCCCCCGGGGGGAGAGACTGATTCAAAAAATGGAAACAGCGCGTGCGGCACGTGCAAGGTATTTATACACAAATCATTTTTTTCCTCTTTCCTGTGGGAAAGGGACTGTCTCTAAAATACCGAATGCATTACTCTCAGTTATACACACACAAGAACCTTTCACTAACCGATACATAATCCCTCAAATATGTGGCTGCAGTAGCCCAGTGGTCATGCTCGCGATCTGGTGGCCAGCGTTGAATCGTGGTCTTGAATTCTGACGCCACCATGTAGGGAGGCTGATCCACATCAAATCTGTCGAGGCTCAAAGTTCTTCCATTGGCGTGGTATTGATGTCAGAGATAAGATGCACGTTCAGATATCGTCCTCGTCGTTTTTGAAATTAATGGTGCAGTGAAAAAAAAACGGAATTGGTCCCCCATACAACTTCATTGTTGAAAAGGAGAGAAAAAAGCAATCGCGTCGCAGAATTGGCCACTCTTGTTTCAAAGTATTAGTTTTACTAAAGAATAAAATGCCAATATTGATTGATGCGAACACATTTATTTAATGCTCCGCGTGAGCATGGTGATCTTAACAGATTCTCGCAATGTTTGGGCTGATAAAATATAAAAGGCCAATCTCGTCTCATTTTCTTAATTTCCCAGGTTCTCGAGTTTCTTCATTTTAATACTGACCATTGTCAAAAATCCTACCTTGCAAAGTGTCATGATAAATACGAAGGTTGGCCATAAAGTACGATTATTCAATTTTTTAAAAGTTACAAATACGTGCATCAAAAACATTTTTTCGACGTAGTCGTCTTTCTTCATAATGCACTTTGTGAGTCATGAAATGAGCTTTCATATACCTTTCTCAAAAAAAAAAAAACTGCTGTGCCTTTTTGGCTTATTCTTTCTTTGGTGGCACTCTAGACTTCATAAGTGATCTAAAACTTTTTTCCATTTATGAACAGCTTCAGAAAGGTGAAAAGATTAAAATCTGAAGATGTTGGATCAGGGCTGTGAGAGGAAGGTTGAGGATACCTCAACCAAATGAACCACTTTGGGGCGTTGGCTCTGTGGAAGGAAGCAAAAACATACACTTTAATCACCTTCCCCTTTTATTGTTCTGTATATAATCTTCCATAGTTTTTTTACGATGTCCAGTGCCACTCGGCATTAATAGCTTCTTCCTGAAATGAAAATGAAATGAGTAAAATCATTTTGCGATCCTAAAAGTCAGAGGCGTTTATTTTTTGAAAGAAAATAAAGGTTTTAAATTTTTTCTACAAACTTTGAAGAACAACTGTTCAACACTGCACTACAAGAGATTTCAAACGACTGTGACAAACGAGTATGCATTCTATCCCCAAGAAAGGTCTTGAAAGCAATGCCACCATCTTTGTTGGGGGGGGATTATCTTTGAAGGTTAGAAGGAAGTACTCTTACATTCTGGTTATCCTTCATAATAAGAAATGTATATCGTTGTTTTAATATTACATAACCATCGTTAAAAATCTTAATTTTCAAACGTTTGCAAATGATAATAATGTGCTTTGTTGCCTTATTTTTCTCTCCTAGACCCGGTTATTCTTCATTAACAGAGATTCCAGAATTTTCAGGAGTACTTGCATTTGCTAATAATAGTCTCAATCAAAAATTATTTTATTTTGAATTGATTTTTCCTTGGCAAATTTTAACCATGTATTTGATGTCCTCACGAAACACTTCATGGAGCTCACGAAGCACTGATGTTTCACGGATTGAGATCCACTACTCTGCAGGAGACAAACTAAGTCAAAATGCAATATTATTGTTCGAGAGTTTTTTTAATCCCAAAAAGTTATACCTTAACGTTACGCGAAGACTACCGCAAGTAAAGTATGATAGCATATTATGGATATATTAGTGGTAAAGTTCACCACACATGGTTCAAACAATGATAAAAATAACTCCATATAAATTATTTCGAGTTTCATTCCCTATTACCACATCAAGGATCTGTGATAGAATAAGTAATAAAAAAAAGACAGACCAGTATCTCGCAGCGGGTCGGACACTAATGAACATTGAAGGAATTTGAGGGGATGTTTCGGTCTAAAGCTAACAAAGGGAGTATTGAGGACCGACTCCCGCTACCTAACAATATACTCATAAACACGTCGAAAAGTTTGATTAGTACTAAAAATTATAGAACCCTTGTATTAATAAATAATTCTAAATGTCTTTTGAACAATATCAGCCCTGCATTAAAAGTAGGTACTGGTACATAGTATTATTTCCAATATTCACCGCCGCCTGAAGAGGGAGTCTTATAAGGGGCGAGTGTAAGAGATGTTAATCACACAATTCCCTCAATGCAATATCAGTGTCGGTGTGCAAGCGAGCGAGATGACGCCCGTGAGAAAGGATAGAATTTAAATAATTGTTATTTTTTATACAACCCGGTTTGTTCCTTATCTTAAGACAACAGTAAAGCTACAATCCAAAGATTATTATCTAAACACTATTATTATGAAAAGTAAGAGTAAAGAAAGTGTGTGTATTGAATTCTAACAATAAGGAAGTGTATAATTTTCTAACAATAGGTTTGTTCCCAGTACCTTTTTGATTTGTACTTGAACGAATCACAGCATGCGCAGTGCAGTGTGCCTACGTATGTTCCTCTGCTCGGTTATCAAATACTGTATTTAAAAAGTTTGAATATGTCACGACAAAAATTATGGCTTTTGCCACCACGAACAAGCGCCACACGCCACGAGCGTAGTCTGTTAATTCTATGGAGTTTTCTACTTCTGTTCTCAAAACTAGTTTATTATTTTTTAATTGTATGGAATGTAAGGCATTCGAAAGAGAGTAAGGAACAGTCACGGTCTTATATTCTCAGAACCTTACAAAATTACATACCAACTAATATCGCGATACATAACTATGCACGATATTTGGGCCAGTATTACTGAATTAAGAAACTGAAACACCTTCGACGAGGAAAATTTTATTTTATGTCAAGTTTATATATTCTTCGCTTTTTTTATATCTAAACCAATGAAAATAATATTTTAATACATTGAGATGTTTGTATAATTATGTATCCATTTACGGAGAAAAGATGTCCAATTTATGAACATTAGTAATTAAGTTTGAGCCATTAATAATCTCAATATCGTTTTCATATTTATAAATCATGTACTTCAATTTTCGATGCATCTTGCATAAATTCTTGCAAAAACTTTTATAACACTAAAAATTTGCAGAGTACTTGTTTATAAACATAACATTCTATTCATTGAACATAATTATAATTTCAAAAATTAAATTTAATATAATTTTTAAAATTTAAATTTTATGATAAAATTTCGTCGTAATTTTTGTACAAATTTTGCACAAAATTCAATACTTGTGCTTATTAGAAAAAAATTATATTCACTGTATAGAAAATAACCTCATTTCATGGTGCACAATATTGGTTATATGGTTGCAGTAGAGGTTGAGGAAAGCGTATGTGATTCCTAAAAACCTCATTTTGAGAAAAGCGTAAATAGAGATATTTTTCTCTATGGCGTGTCACGTGCATTTACGCTATAAAAATTATATTTTCAATTTTCGGACGTTCTATTTATATATATAAAATTCTCATAAATAAAACATCTGCTTAATCAGCGAAGCTATTTGTTCTTTAACGTGAAAATATAAAAATTGGAAACAATTTAGTATTTCAGTTACCTAATCTGCACAGACTCAGGTGATTTAAAATGAATAATATACAAAGAGTTATTTGAAGATGGCCCCTTTTACAGCTCAATCTCTCGCTATAATAGGCCAGAACGTTAGGAAATAAGGGAAAGTGTTTTGCTTATGAATACTGTTTCGTTCGACTCCATTCATCATACACTTCCTCCCCCCCCCCACTCGAACTGCCTGCAGGGGTTCACCCTCTCCAGAGAGTATCGATTTCAGGGGGGTGGGGTGCGACTTTGTTTCAAGAAATGTAACCGCTATTGCAAACGAATATTGCAAACCCATCCTTTTGTGTCTTTCCTTTGTGTGGGTGATATCACCCAAAGACATCTTGGCACGTAACTATGGCAACGTGTCGTATGCAGTGGCAGATTGAAAAGATGATTTTAAAAATAAAATATATATATATAATTCTTCCGTTTCGTTACGGGCTCTTCGAGTTGAATGAGAAGTCACTTCGAAAAAGAGATAATTTGAAAGCATGTATATCACGATTTCACCAAATGAAAAGTGCTGCAAATCGAAACTGAATTTTTCAAAGGAGCTAGACAGGAGTTAAAGAAGTGAGTTTTCATTTTGTTGGTAAGTCGCCAAAAATAGTAAACATGGAAACTTTCATAATAAAAAAAAGTACCAAATAATTGCGATATTCCATTCAGAAGCGATGAAAAGGGTGATGCCAAGTTAAAATGGCACTGTTGTTCCATGCCACCAACTCTCCAACCTATGTTTCCCTCCCATATCTTAGAACTGAAGTGAATAAGTGTTTTATTTTTATTTATTTTTGAAATTCAAAATTGTTTGAGTTTGGTTTTACTAACGTCGCACTTGAAGCAACACGAGGGCTTTTGGCGACAGACTTCGTAATTTCGAACCTCGGTCAAGTGACGAGAACGACACCTGAGATGGCACATTATTCTCTTAACTTCCATACCACGCTAAAGGGAGGACTTCGGACCTCGACAGATTTAACGTGCATCAGCATCGGCTAAACGGCGGGTCTAGACTGACTCGATAGACTAGTCAGTGGCATCAAGAATCGAACCCCCGACTCGACGAAAACCGCCGGCCGCTTGTCCGCCACCATGACCACTAGGCTATGGTGGCCACTTATTAAAAATTGAAGTGATGTGATTGTTTATTAACGTCACCCTGAGAAGCAACATGAGGATTATTGGCAGAATGCCCAAGGGGACCGAGCTAACCCGAACTGTTTAGAGCTACAAATCAGGCCCCCTGGAGACAAACACCCTCGCACTCAACATTTATTGGCAAATAGAAATTAAAAAAAAAAATTTTTTTTTTTGCAACAATAGGGTAACAAAAAACAGTACATGTTGGAGAAAAGAACAAAAGAAAAAACACGCTTTTCCATTTAGATAATCCTCTTGCTAACACTACCACACGGGTGCCTTTTTTTACAAGATCTTTTTTTACTCGATTTTGAAATAACACAGATCATCAATATTCTTTTCTACACGAATTTTTTTGTTTTAACATGAATCCCCCTCCCCCAAATTTTTTTAAAATTCTAATTTTGATAGGGTAATCAGAAGATGGTCGGTTTATGCCCACATATGTGTGAGTTACTTGTTCTACTTCATGGCTTGTTTATTTTATATTCTAAGGTTACGGGGAATACCCGAATTTTATAATCACTTTTTTCTTTATTTTGTTGTACTTCAATTTGAACAAAGCATTTCATTCTTCAGCTATTCTCTTAGAAATTTGGTTTACACTGGAAAAAGGGGGTGACTATAACCAATGAAATTTATTTGTTACCTTATAAGTACATATCTTTAATTCCATTAAAATAATAAAGAAGCTGATAATGATGAAGATGAAGGTGAATTTCAGCTATAAACTGCTGATTTTATTCGCGAGGGCTTGAAATTTGCTACAAGTAGGGAACAACATTTTCTTTCTCATGATCCTGACATAGAGCGTCCTTAAAATTTCATTGTAAGTATTGTATACGCAACTTGAAAAACCAAACAAACAACTGATAATAACAGACTTTGTAACAACAAAAAAACTCAACAAAGGCCGTTAATAACGAACGAAATTCTTCATTTGAATCAAAGCCGACAGTTTTACTAAATGTATCTGACACGTCTACTGATGATAACACATCAATCAATAACTCCCGAGTCTAACATTGAAAACAACATTTTTTTTGCAAATTTTTTTTTTATTCATCAACATAACACCTTTTGTTAATCACCTTTTAGGGTGATACAATCGTTCCCACGCTTTTACAATTTCTCCCCCCCCCCCAAAAAAAAAAAAAAAATTTCTTTTCTTTTCTTTTTTTTTTTTTCCGCAAAAAATCTTTTTTGTTGCGAGTAAATAGCGATAAACAGCTTTCTGAATCATCAACTCGTTGCTGTTTTTGTTCCAGCGAAAGCAATCGCGACACTCACTTGGAAAAAACCTTTTTCACTTCACTTCAAAAAACCTTTTTCAGTAAATACACTACCATATGATATCTGTGTCATCTCAGCAATCTCACGGAGCTTCACTTTACGATCTTTCATTATAATTTTTGTCACTTCACTCACATTTTCCGGTGTAACGGCTTCCACAGGTCTACCCGAGCGTTCCACGTCATTTGTGTCGGTACGACCACGTTTAAACTCGGCAAACCACCGACAAATCGTTGCTTTTGATGGACAAGAGTCCGAGTAACATTTTTCAATCCATTGTTTCGCTTGCACGGTGTTTTTACCCATTAAAAAACAATGTTTTATCAGAACACGAAACTCGGTTTTTTCCATTTTTTAAACAAACTACTAAACGACTTTACTCCAACCTCGATAACTCAGCTGTTTCTGGTCCGATCGACTTAAAATTTTGATACGTTTCAAGCAAAGGTTAGTACTCTAGAAAGACCTTGTGACTGGTTTACTACGAGCGCCATCTCTGGGTTAGTCTCGGGAGTTATTGATTGATGTGTTAGTATTGTTGATCCAATTCGTAATAAACGTGCCATGCTTGTTATCAAGAAACGATGAGTAGTTGTTAGTAGCTTTATTCCTAATTTCAGTTTGAATTTTTATATGTTGTATGTACCTATAGACTGAATTTTCACTGTACACTAATTTTAATTTTTTTAGTAATAAAAATGAGTTGTTTTTGTTTTATAAATATGTAATATGGATTTCATTGATGCTCTTTTTGCACGGTTTTTTGGTAAAATATTTTGAGTTTTTTCATCTTCCACGATTCTTTAAAGTTGTGGAATATATCCTCAAATTTACCATATGTTGCTTGTATTTTTTACACGATTTTTTTGCTCGGTTTTCTAAGGAACATATCTACCGTGTAAAAAAAAAAGTTGGGTGTATTTGCCTACACCATGTACCATAAACGTTCCAACTTCGATTCACATCTCCTTCATATATCTATGTATGATTTTTAAATCACTGTATCTTTCATTTCATTAAAAAAAGTTTAAAAAATAATTTATGACACCCATTCAATCAACCTCTCACACCACATAAGACCTAGCTTCACCAACTGCTATTTAAAACTTGAAAGTACTGATACTGGTACTTAAAAGTACACCTGGATCTAAAAGTACTTCGATCGTTGTGCTGGTGCCTCCATCATCATTTGACTATGGTTCAAAATTACAAGGTCCGGCTTCATTATCCTTCTTACTGCTTCTCAGAGCATATCCATTTAAGTAAATTATCAGCCAATTCATCCACCAATGCATCTATTCTCTCCCTAGAAAGTCTTTCGTTCTGATTCCTACCTTTTTGAATAAATTCCACAACAATTTAAAATTTCTAATTTATTTGAATGATTTCATCTGACTGCTGGTGTGAAATTTTAATTTAACTGGCACATTACGAGAACGGTTCAAAAAGCGGCCGTGTCAGGAAGAGGAAATGGGGTAACTCTCTCTCTCTCTCTCTGTAGTATTGTCGAGTGATTATTTCCCTTTTTTTTTCAAAGAAATTCATGCATATGATGCATCCTAAAAGATCGCCCCCATCACTTTTCCGACCGATCAAACCGCCTTCTTTCGAGTAGATTCATCGGAAGTAATTTAATGTTTTGATTGTTTCTTAACTTCCGATACATGTAATGGTGATTCCAGATCTCATCAAAATGACGACAACTCGACGAAATTCCAATAAAATTATGACTCGGCAGTAAACGACTTTTGTTGCATAAATTAAATTTAACTAAATTAATTAATTGAACTTAATTTGTTGTATAAATTAAATTTAACCAGCAAATTTACTTGGGCACCGTCCAACAGAAGGCAGTTCGTAGTGGTAACATCGATCGACGCAAGAAATGCTATCTTTTATCAAATACATGTAATTTTTTGAACCATACTTGTGTACTTTCAGTAACAAGAACACAATTTTGTAAGTCTTCGCCTTTCATAAGAACCCAAACTCTGGTCTCTCTCTCTCCGTTTGTTTCAAGGGATTTGGGAGAGAAGGTAATGGGCTCATCGAAAGTTAAAATTCCCCCCTGAGTCACGCAATATTTCCTTTTTCCTTTCGGATTAGCAGTCCCACTCGAGCAGATTACAGGGGTGGAGCAGGATTGTCTATGGAAGTGATGGGCCTTTAAAGGGTGGTTAGGTTCGCCCAAGAAGACTTCCAATGGAGAGGATCAATTTTTAGGGGAGTTTTTATGTGTATATGACGTAGTTGATATTCCATCTGTTGTTGAAAGGAATCTAACTCCAAACTCAACACCAAATTAAGAGTACCAATAGGAAAACAACACCTTTATTCAGCTCAGCATTATGTATCAACTCCCTTTTTCTTACTTTTGAAAAAAAATATTTCATCGCCCTCTTTTTGCATAGAAATTCGTATACCACTTGGTAGTCGGAATACACAATTGTCGTAACAAACTGTGGTTGTAGCATACTGAGGTCATAACAGGTGGTTTTCACCTTAGTTAAAAATCCAAATCCAAAATCGGAACATTTATTTGGATGCCCTACTATTAATATAAGTCCGTCTATTATAATACATACGAGGGCGGTTAGAAAGCCCCTTGTTAGTAATGAAGTATCTCACTGTAGTATTTTCATCTTTCTTTTTACAATGAAGTCCATAAATATGACGCCCTTCGCATCCACTAAGAAATACCATCGCTTTACTTTTCCATCCACTCCTTCTTTGGAGCTGCTTCACTGGAAGTAACCCACTTCGATTGTTCCCTGGTTTCTTCTATGTAACACATCGATCAATAACTCCCGAGACTAACCCAGAGATGGCGCTCGTAGTAAACTAGTAACCAGGTCTTTCTAGAGTACTAACCTTTGCTTGAAACGTGTCAAAATTTTAAGTCGATCGGACCAGGAAAAAGGTTTTTTGAAGTGAAGTGAAAAAGGTTTTTTCCAAGTGGGTGCCGCGATTGCTTTCGATGGAACAAAAACAGCAACGAGTCGATGATTCAGAAAGCTGTTTATCGCTATTTACTCGCAACAAAAAAGATTTCTTGCGGAAAAAAAAAGAAAAACAAAAAAAAATTTGGAAAAAAAAAAAAAAAAAAAGGTTTGGAAAAGCGTTGGAACGATTGTATCACCCTAAAAGGTGATTAACAAAAGGTGTTAAGTTGATGAATAAAAAAAAAATTTGCAAAAAAAATGTTGTTTTCAATGTTAGACTCGGGAGTTATTGATCGATGTGTTATGTTAAATCCAGGTCACATACAGGGTCCCAAGTTGACTTAGTAGCAACAAAAACTAGCTGAATCAGAGGCAAAATTGTTTTGACGACTTTTAACAAAGGACAATATGCAATAAAATCATAAACAGTATTATCTATCGTCAAAATCAGATACATTTTTAAACACCTTAGTACGTCCGTTTATTATCATGTATTGCAGCATCCAAGAAAGGAAAACAGTCCGATTATTAACTTGAATTTTATTTCACATCTCTACTACAAAGCTTCTACGAGATTTCAATGTTCCCCCCATCGCTTATCTCTCTTTCCCCCTACCATGCAGCTTTCCCACATCTCGTGCCCTTTATTTCTCGATTTGAGGCTGAGGTATGAAACTTGATGGCTTGATTGTAGAGTTTTATCTTAAAAAATCCTCTGTTCGAAGGACGGGCTTTTTTATCTGCATCTGATGTTATTTATAAATTTGAGTTTTTTAAAATTTTTATACTTGTAGAAATAACTTAGAGAGCAAGGAAGAAATTACCGTGTGTGAGAGAGTGAGACAGAGAGAGATTTTTTGGAACCTGTCACAAATTAGAGCATTTTAGTTTTATTTATTTATTTGTTGACACTGATGATTGTGTGGGTGTGTGACATATTTGATTGAAATTCTAACTTCTGAAATTTATATTTGTTGAATTATAGAAAACAAAATTTTTCAAAAAAAATTATAACGCTGGTTATTTTAGCTGTATTTTAAAACATATTAACTATTACTTTTGCAACACATTACCATATTAATTATTAAGCTCAGTATTCGGCGAGCTTATGTGTTTTTCAAGGGTTTTTTTCTGTGAAACTGTTTTTTCGTTCCATAGTTGAGGAGTTTAGTTGACTTTGAATGACGGCGGGGAATCGAACTCCAAATCTTTGAGTCCGAAAAAAACTCGTCCGTTCGTCTTTGTTGATACTTTAGACAACAGAGTCGAATAGGAATTTCTTAATGGGTCCTTTATCAGACACTTTTAATTCTGTTGGCTTTTGCGGAAGAGAGTTGCTGCAGATTCAGAGAATATTACACCCAAATAATGGTATTTGGAAAAATGAAAACCTGAAAGACCTGAACTGTAGTTGTTGGTGTGATTAAAATGACTCGCTAGATAGCATTACATGTCCTGCAAGGAATGGTAAAAGATAATAACCGAGCAGCAGTCAAATCCATTCTTTTCATTCTTCTTGGATCGCAAGGAGCCGCTCCTCGTTAAACCCATACAGCATGGAGCTCCACCCAATGCTCAGAGGTATTGTTAAACTTTAAAGAAGCTCAGGAAAGTAATCAAATCGAAACATCCCAATAAACTTTTTCGTTGTTCCATCCACTTGTACGACTGTACTAATCAGTGCACATCCTACGTAATAAAAGAACTTTTACAGGATTTTGAGAGGAAAGTCCTGAGTTATTCTCAACCCTGCAGCTCTTGGCTCAAAGAAGACTGTGCAAAATGCCGTAAGAGTAATGAAATCATGAACATGCTTGAATATTTTTTTTTGTTTGGCCCTCGACTCGCCTCAAGAAATCTTTGGTCTCTTCGTTTCTCCCTGATCTGAGCATTCTCTGACTTTCGTTTGTGAAGATATGTAAAGAGCAAACTTTTGAAAAGAATTATCAAACAATAAATGCTCTTAAAATTGCCAAATTAAATAAAGAATACAGCAAGTCACGCCTATCATCTTGAAACGCGTTTCGCAAAATATGCTTAAGCGAATTCAGCTTTGCCCTCCAAAAAGTAGTGGACATTTTGAGCATTTGTCGTAAATCTAGGCTCAAAATTGTTTTCACGTCATGTTAGAAATGAATTTCACCATTAGCATACAAATAATTGTTTTAAAGATTGTTCTTTTTGTGTAGTAAATTTACGAAAAAATCGTCTGAACTTGAACTTTTAGGACACCCGGTTTTTTAACATTTCTTGTTAAAATTCTTTTTAGCACCGATGTTGAAAATATGTTGCATCTAATATTAACTCGTATATAATCTATAACATAAAAAAGTTATGCAAATACGGATAAAATTTGAATACTTCAAAGCCAATTCCGAATTTACTTTTCTGTATATTTAACACAAGTATTGAAAAAATAAATAGAACTCATCTCGAAACGCGAGCATACATCCCCTCCCCCCTTTCATCGTTCGGTTTCTTAACCACCATTAGCTTTTAAGCCTCTTTCTCCTCCCCAGCGAGAGACGAAGTTTTAAGCGGAAAATCCTCTGAGAGAAATATCTCTTCTCCACCCCACCCCTAAGGGATTCTCTCTCTGCATCACCCCTTCTTTTAAATCTCGGCACTTTTTGAGAGGGAAAGAGTGTTTGTCGAAAAAATAACTCCCTAGGAATAAACGAATTGTTGTGGGGAGTGTATTTCCCCACACTTCCCCTCTATAAATCAACGAACGTGCCATTGGTACAGTTCATTCTTTTGGGGGGAGGGGGTTGAGACGGTGGAAATTGAATCGCCTGGTAAATTGATTTGATTCAATATAACTTACTTGTATTATTATTTTTATCTTTTGTGTTTTACGAACGTTTTGATTCTCCGCAGGTTTAGCGAGGACGGCTCTTGATAGACTGATGAGTCGTGGACTGGAGTCTCTATTTCTACTGATATAATTCTTATTCACTGTTAAGGGCCGCATAACTCGTTGCGGAGTTCAGGTGGAGGTGAAAAAATTTTAATGTACAAGATTGCTTTGAGTTTGTTTAACTTTGCTACCCTGAATGGGGCTCATTGCTTCAATTTATTTCACGATAATTACCATAGATTTTGATTATGATGGAACTGATAACAGGACTCAGTATCTCTTTTCATTTAAATAAACTATGTATCTCACGCTAGACAGAAGAGTCATAACAAAAGAAAATTTTTAATTGGAGTAACAAATATTGATCTGAATAATTATGAAGAAAATGAATACATGTTACCGCTAAAATAAATTCATTTTGTTTCGGGTGTATAACCTAATTTGGAAATATTTTTTATATCTTTGAAAAACGTCACGTTTTAATTTTTTAAAGTTTTTAATTCGTTTTATCCAGGAATCCATCGATTGAAACCACATGGAATTCATACGGTGCGCGAAAGGAAAAAGATACCAGAGTTAAAATATCAGTTAATGTATTTTACACATTTTTTAGAAGCATAATAAGTGAGTTTGTCACATTTTTTTTCTGTCGCATATTACGTCCTATGATATGACTGTCAATCTTATCTTCCGATGATTTGTTCATAGAGGTTTTTGGAGATCGTCTTCTTTTTCATTTATTTACGTATCCTTTTAAAAATTATTTTTTAGGTTTTGGGATCTGTATGAGTAGTTTTGCACCAGGTTGGACATTGCTCAATTTTAAGCTTGTTAACTGGGTTATTGATTTTCATTTTTCAAATTCATTCTTGCAAAGAACGGGTACTCAGTTAGTACAAGAGAATGAAATACAAATAGCCTCAGCAATGTTGATTAGTTGCATCAGCTTAAGAAGTGGGAGTTCCTGCAAAAAAATGAATTAAAACTAAAACATTTCGAATCATTCGTTACAAACTTTCTTTTCTCCTAAAAAATATATTCCGATGGAAGAGAAGAAAGAAGAAAAACATTCGAAAGATGTTTACTTTTTAAAATCCCCGATAAAAAGTGGGACGTGTGCTCTACCGGGTCTGCGCTATTAGGGGGGAAGATTCATGGGTCGATTCGAGAAATGCTGGGAAATTGCTCGCCTGGAAGGGGGGGGGGACCTTGATTTGAAGAAATATTTCTGGAAGACGTGACGCTTCAATGGATCCCTTCATTCGGGAATGCGCGCATGGCCTGGTGGGAGTTTCCATTCTTCCTCATATCTGTAAAGAGAACGTTTTCAGGAAGACGATATAGCTTTCTAAATATTGGTTTTGCCTCAGTGTTTTTTTCCTACTTCGTACAATGTTCTGTGTTATTGAGTTGGCCGAGGTGAAACGGCGACTCCGATTCGTGGTTGGTGATGAGGAAACGTGATGATATGTTCTCTTATAAATGTTATCAGTGAAATATATCGTTTGTGTGCGATGGTGAAGCAATATTTATAGCTGTTTTTCTTAAAAGATGGTTATCTCTGTAAAATAATGTTAAATTTTAGCTATATATTTCGTGGGGGAGGGATCGTGGTAGCCGGCTGGATGAAATAACGAACTCCAAACAGATGTATAGAGGGCCTGAGTCTCCACCTTCCAAGGAGCTTCGTGAAAGAGGTTGATACACGTTGAATGTGTCTCTACTTAATCTTCTCGTTGGGGTGATGTGGAAATTAGGAGAACAGGGTGACATTTACGGTACCGTTTACGTGGGGGAGACAATTTAAGTTTCGTATTCGTGAACGTGGTTCACTATTACGAGTTCTGTCATCAGTAACATTTGAATAATTTTAGTAGTCCATCAAAGTTACTGCTGCTGAACACTTTAAATTATTGCATTTACGGATGAGCTTGTGTTTGAGATGTCTTTTAATAAAGTTTCTGTGAATAATTAATTTTTTATCTCTCTGTATATATGTGTGTGTGTGTGTGTGTGTGTGTGTTGAATGTTTACATTTTGATTCGCCTTCCAAAACTAGATGACACCACGAACTTGATCTCTACTTGTAACCTCATTCCAAAGGGCTCACACGAGTACCGGCAGACGCGAGGGCGCGGCCAACATGGAAAGACGTGCAATCTGATAGCTCTTTAATATGTATAACCAATAGTTCTGTTTTAACTTTGTAAATACTGTACAAAAATATATTGTTTAATTAAATGTCATCTTTTAAAAATCTCTTTTATTGAATCCAGAAAACCCCTAGACACAACTTTACAACGAGCTCTGTACCCCCTTTCTGTAGTTAGGATTCTACGCGCGCACACACACACACACACACACACACACACATATATATATATATATATATATATATATATATATATATATATATATTAAAATATCCTGAAGTTGGATTAATTGGGATCAGAGCCTTCCCATGATATCGAAAATCCTGGTTAACCGGAGAATGGGAAAAAAAAAAAAGAAATAAAAAAAAACATACTTATATATAAGATTGTCTTTATACTCAACAAATTAAGTGTAAATGATATTTATAAAAGATGAAGGTGCTTTCTTTCAGAATAATAAAGATACGGTTATAGTTAATTTATTGCGTTTTCTATTTAGACAATGTAGCATCGTATACTATCGAATTATTTGATTTTGTATAGAATATTTGTAAAGTCCATTCCATTCCCCCCAACTTACCTTTCATGATATTTAGCTGTTAAAAAAATTTCAGTAGGGAATTATTTTTAAAAAAATGCGTGGATGAAATAAATAGATTTTATTATGGAAATTGCTATATGGTGTCCTTGTGTGTGCATGTATATATGTATGCATAAAATTATAAAGACTGTTAGTTAGGGGTCTAGCTGTGAAAATCTCTTAAAATTGTTATGTAGTGTACATTTACAGACACCTATTTTACTCAATGTATTTAAAATATTTTTTACAACTAAAATTCAAGTTTTTGTGTTCCTTTGGATATTATTTTTATTTCTCTACCTTGAAAACTTTTCTTTACTCAACTTAATTAAGTAATATTGATATTCCCATCATATCAGGCAACAGTGGATAACATTGGAGATTTTTATTTAAAAGGTCCCTTAAACATTTTGCTCTATAAATCTTAACCACATGTGTCACAAGATCTTAACATTTTGGCTTTTACATCTGTTGTGATTGGATTTGATTCTTTTTAAAAGCTGGAATTCGGGTATATTTTTGTTTTAAATTTTTAAATATAAAAAATAAAAATAAAAGAGATTTGTTTTAAATCTTTAAGTAAAAAAAATTTAATTGAAGTTTTTTTGTATTTTAAATTTTTTTAAAATCTCTAACTATATATATATATATATATATATATATATATATATATATATATATATTACACATCGGCTGATAAGTTCAAGTTCAGTCTGACTCACAGATGGTGCCCCAAATAGAGAATTAATTTTTTCCGCCCAATAAGTACTACCTTTAAAAAGTAACTGTAAAAATGTTACGGCGATCTGACATTAGGTTCAAAAATTGCAGATGTTTTAGTGAAAGAACTTTTTTTATTTTCAAAACAATGGGGGGAAAAAGAATTTCGTGTGTTGATAAAACATTGTTGAAGGGGGGAAAACACCGTTGAAACGAAAGCATTTCTTGATATATAAGAGCACCGTTGAAAGCATTTCTTGATATCTGATATATTTAGAGTTATCTGGACTTTGCACCAGGAAAATCGACCATTATCGACTGGTTTGCAAAATTTAAAAGTGGTCGTACGAACACGGATGATGTGCCACGCTCTAGTCGCCCCCAAAAAGTGGTTATACTGGAAAATATAAAAAAAATTCAGAAAATCATTTTGACGAATCGTTGAGTGAAGTTGCAAGAGATACCTGACACTCTAAATATACCAAAGGAACGTGCAGGCTTTATTTTGCATAAACATTTGTCTCTGAGAAAGCTGTTTTCGATGTGGGTGCCTCGTGTGCTAACAGCAGACCAAAAACAGCAACGAGTCGATGATTTGAAGCTGTTTCGGCAAAATAAAAAAGACTTCATGCGTCGATACGTAACTATAGACGAAACTTGGATGCACCATTATTCGCCAGAGTGTAATTGGTAATCAGCTCAGTGGACAGCAGCCGGTGAACCTCGCCCAAAGCGATCAAAAGCGAAACAGAGTGTTGGCAAGGTTATGGCGTCCGTATTTTAGATTTCATATGGTATTTTGTTAATCGATTACCTTGTAAAAGGCAAGACAGTCAATGGCGATCGCTACATGACCCAACTGGATCATATGAACGAGAAAATTTCGAAGAAACGGCCCCATATGCAAAGAAAGAAAGTGATCTTTCACCGTGTCGCAAGTCTTTAGCTACGATGGCAAAATTACACAAATTGAACTTCCGAATTGCTTCCGCACCCATACTATTTTCCAGATTTGGCTCCCAATGGCTATTACCTGTTCGCTGACCTAAAAAAAATGCTTGCCGGAAACGATTTGACTCGAATAAGGAGTTGATCGCCGAAACAAACGCCTGCTTTGTGGCCAAAGTTACACCATTCTTCAAGAAAAGTATCGAAATGTTAGAGAAGCGCTGGAATGATTATATTGCTCTTGAGGGAGACTATGTTGATGAGTAAAATTGAATTTGCCTGGAAAAAGTTATGTTTTCTCCAATAGATCAGGAACTTACCGGCCAATATGTTATGTGTGTGTGTGTAATGATTTAACATAATTCCTATTAATTTCTCACCATAATAATTTAATTTCATAAATTTTCCAATTCTCTTATTTAAAAGATAGTGTTCATTCTTATTTCCTCTGATACGATTCCTTTTTTCTTTTAAATTTATTCAATCACACTCTCTTAAAATCTGCAAAGTCAGCATTCTTCCCACAGTACAGACTTGTAGGGATGATCCCTACCAGATTTTAAGTGTCTGCACTTAGATTCCCTTGAAGTCCCTCCATCCAGACCATAAGGTCTCTAACGTTTAAAGTGAAATTTCCCTCATATAAAAAGCAAAAGACAGCGAAAAACGCGCTCTTTTCCTACTCTCTTGCTCACTCTCGTTGCTAGACACATGTTGTCATAATCTGTATCCAACGGCGGAGTTATGTAATTCCCGCCGCGTGGAAATGATCTCTCTCTCCGCTGAAATAAAATACTTCTGTGAAACTGAAAGTATCTTCGACTGTTTTAATTCAATAGTACTATTTAAAAGAAAGTTGTTACACACGCATACACACACACACATATATATATATGTTATATATACATACACACCATAAAACATGTGTAATCCTACAATTCAGTCCCCACTCTCAATGTGCATGTTTTATTTTGTTGGGTATTCATTTCAAATTTTATTTCAATTTTTATTCATTTATTTTACATACTTCTATAATTTTTCTCTTATTTGTTATGTGTTTTTAATAATAATTAAATTGCTTTATCATATACATACATACATATGCACACATACATGCACACACACACACTCATATATATATATATATATATATATATATATATATATATATATATATA
>BMAW01060649.1:0-117059 GCA_019974015.1 Nephila pilipes | reverse complement strand
TATATATATATATATATATATATATATATATATATATATATATATATTAAAAATCAAGCACACGAAAATACATTAAGCAAAGTAAAAAGAAATAAAAAAAAAATAGTAGGTATAGTATATTTAAAAATACAAAACCAAAACAAAAATTATTTGAAATTCATGATTATTTAAAACTAAAGACTTAATATTAGGTAAGAATTTCAAAAATTAACTGAGAAAATTGCATGAAAGTGATTTAATAAGACTGTAAAAAAAAAGGAAATCTTTTAAAAATAAACAAAAGGGAAATAAAGCAATATAATACTGCCGCTGATTTAGGACAGCGTGGCATGCCTAAGTAGGCATTAATAATCAAAACCTCTCTTTCTCTCTCTCTCTCTCTCTCTCTCTCTCACACACACACACACACATATATATTGGCTTCTAGAGACTTTTTGAAATTATAACCCTTTTCCGAAATTACTGGCAACAAACTTCCCTCCCCACTTTTGATGTAACTAATATGTTTTCGACGCATTAATGTCCTCAATTTATCTGAAATCACGAACTATCATGAAATACATCGTGAGGATGTCGGTGATGTAATGTCTCGAGCTCGTTCAAATCAAATAGCGAGGGAAAAACAGAATGACATCTGTAAATGTGTTTATTTACTAGTAATGCTGTTTAATAAGCATTTTTAGTATTTTTTCCCACGTTTTCTCTTAGATAACATATAGATATATCTAAAACAATTCTTTTTGTCTGTCTAGACTCTATTTGTTACTGTGCATGAAAACGAGTATTGTTAAAAATTTTAATGAAATTTATCTCAGTACTTCCAAAATATGAATTAGAAATCTAGAAGGAAAAATGTAGTTGCCGAATGATAGTCGCTATTTGCTACTTATAATAAAGAAACAGCTGTAATAAATATTGGAAAATGATCAACCTTTCGAATTGATTTTTCCATAATCCTAGTAATTTAATCAAATGCGATCATAGAACGAAACATAAACTTAACTTAGTCTTCTATTCCGAGCTTACAACAGCATCAATACATTTTAGACTTTTTTCAGGAACCTTGAATTTTTACCACGAAACAGTTTCTGTAAGTCGAACAAGACTTCTATATATTGAACCAAACTCTAGTATAAAAAATTATGTTTGCCAGTTACAATAAATATAATCGTGTTTTCGTTCATAAGAGGGGATATAAATTAAATAAGAAGGGGGTGGGATACTTTTTTACCGATTTAAAGCTATGGATATATTCCTGTAGAAATTTTTACCAATTTGAATAAAAGAAGACAAAAGGGGAGCATTAATTAGGAACTGCTTTAGTAAAATATGTTTTGTTCAAAAATATATCAGGAATTACTTTGTCTATAAATAAATAAATTGTCCGTAATAAGCAATTTTTAGTGTATTATTAGCAAATTTTTTAATTACGTACACACTTGTAAATTTTTTAAATAAATTTCTTTAATAGCTTAATGTTTTATAAGTATTTTTTATCCATAAAAATATACTCTGCATATAATTACTTTAATCAGAAAACAATGAAAAGTTTTCAATGTGTGTGTAATATATTTTATTATACATTTAAGTTCGATCTATACAGGTTCGATTGAATTTGTAATTAAACTGCTGTTTGTAGAAAATGCAACACCATGAAGGAATCATCAGAATCAAATGAAATTCGCAGCAAATGTCAATTATAGGATATTATGCAAATTAATAAAGTTTC
Organism: Nephila pilipes; assembly: GCA_019974015.1. Lineage (NCBI taxonomy): Eukaryota > Metazoa > Arthropoda > Arachnida > Araneae > Nephilidae > Nephila > Nephila pilipes. Next base: position 115,330 of record BMAW01060649.1, on the reverse strand, counting down.
AGAGCCATCGCGCGTGCGCGGCGCGCGCAGCGCCCTCTGAATTGATGCTGAAAGCGTATAAATAAAGTGCTGTAGCGGGACGTTGAAAAAAGTCTATGATTATTTGTTAGTGGCAAACGTTTAGTGAGACCTGAGTATGCCTCCACGACGGAAGAATAAGAAATTCAAGCAACTTACGGAGTTTGAACGAGGGAGGATAATCGGCCTTCGAGAAGGAGGATTTTCCTATCGCGCAATAGCAGCTCGTATGCAGCGGAACAGTTCCACAGTGATGCGAGTTTGGAAGCAGTGGACCGACGAGCACCGAACAACTCGAAAAACAGGCACTGGACGACAGAAGGTGACGTCAGAGCGCGATGATCGACACCTGCTCCGCATGGCGGTGAATGATCGCACAGCTTCCTCCAGGCAGCTGGCAGCACGTTGGTCTACTGCTACAGGTGTACAATTGTCGGCTTCGTCAATTCGTCGTCGTCTGCTGCGCCGTGGATTGCGTGCAAGGGTGCCTTTATACAGGATTCCCCTCACGGCGAATCATCGACGGCTGCGTCGGCAGTGGGCTCTTGAGCACAGAGACAGGCGAGCTGATTGGCACCAAGTTGTCTTTTCAGATGAATCACGCTTCAATTTGTGGACCCATGATGGCCGTGTTCGTGTTAGACGTTATGCCGGTCAACGCTGCCTTCCTGAGTGTATTATTGAACGACATAGTGGTCGAACACCCGGAGTTATGGTCTGGGGTGCGATTTCGTATCATGGACGATCCAATTTGATACCAATTGAGGGTAATCTCAATAGCAACAGGTACGTCCGTGAAGTGCTACAGCCCGAAGTCGTTCCTTTCCTTCAAGGCATCCCTGGAGCTATCTTTCAGCAGGATAATGCACGCCCACATGTTGCGCGGACTGTTCGAGACTTCTGTTCAGCACAACGCATGCAACTTCTTCCTTGGCCTGCTTATTCACCGGATATGTCGCCTATTGAGCACGTGTGGGATATGGTTGGTCGGCGTCTCGCTCGTGATCCGCGTCCTGCAGTTTCCAAAGACGAACTTTGGTTGCGCATACAAGCGATATGGAATTCTCTTCCTCAAGCAGATATTCAACATCTGTTTGACTCCATGCCACGTCGTATAGCAGCACTTATTGCAGCGCATGGTGGCTGCACCAAATACTGATTTCGGACGCTTAATTTGTTTCTTTTGTTTTGAAAATTTCATCATTTATTTGTATCAGTACAAGTCGTTTCTGCATTAAATTTCATTTGATTCTGATGATTCTTTCATGGTGTTGCATTTTCTACAAACAGCAGTATATTTTCTGGTGTGCAGAAATTCTTATTGACACTTGAGGCACCTCATTAGATGTTTGAAAGAGACTGACGATTTTTACATAATATCATCTCAGAACAAAGTATTACAAGTATCGTGTTCAGTGGCACAATTTTCCTTCATCACCGCGCAATGATTTTTATACAAAGGAGAGATCCTGGGCACACCTCCAAGCCGTATCTTTGATGAGAACGAAGAAACAAAAAAAAAAAGTATGGATACTTAACCGATTCCGACAGGTGACTCTTAAATTTATTCCCGACATGCGCCCGACCCACTCCTAGACACGCTTCACGTAATTAAGGTGCTCGTGGTCGCCCCGAACCAGTTTTTCATGGAATGTTATCTAGCGCGCAGCCGCCGGTCTATCGTTTTCTGTTTTCTTTTCCTTCCTATAAATCTGTTACATCGTCTGCTGCTGTTCCATTCCTGCACGAGCCCGGCAACCCTCTCTCCTCCCCCTCCACTCAATCAAATGCAATTTGGAGCAGGTGTGACCTTGAAAGGGTTGGTGACAGCCGTTCGAATTTTTTTTTTTTTTAATGCGCTGCTTCTTTTTGTGGAACGAAGGGGAGAGTGTTTCCAATGGCAGTGAAGACAATCAGTTTTAATAACCTCTTTTTAATAATTTTTTTTTTCTTTCATGTGTTACCTTGTCGAACAGTGTGCCTTTGTGTAGTTGGGCAGATGCACCCCGGGAATGTTCTATTTTATTGGAAGTGTTAGTCAAACATGATCCAGTACTTGTCTTTTTGTTATGAATGTAAACACAGGGTGATTACAAAATAATAATCGGATTGTAAAATTATATTATAAAAAACATATTATATGCACTCTTCCGAACTATTAAAAATTAAAAGGAGCAAGTATTGTATTTTTATTTCTATACAGTCCCTTTGCTGTATGAGCTACCAGGTGACTGCGAACGTTCCACGTTCCGAAACTGTTCATTTCCTGCGTCCCATTTCTAGGCTTACCATATTTTTTGGGTTCAATCCAGGACATATTTTTCAAATTATGTAAAAGTCTTCACAGTTTAATCACTAGACATAACTTTTTTCAGAAGTGTTTTTTTTAATAGTTCCGTCATAAAATTCACAACACCAAAGGTTCTGATTAATTATAACATTTAATAGATGTTCAATCATAGGTGCTGAAAGTCTACCTCTTTCTACAGGCCAAATGTTCCCCATAATGGAAAAAATTAGCTCATATGGAGCATATGTCCCAAACAAAATATCGCAAACTCACTACCATTTTAGAACTATTTCAATATGAAATATCGGAGTTTTAAGAAATACCTTGAAAACAGATTTCCACTTCAATAGTATCTAATACTTTTTCAGAACTCGAACCAGAACCTACCCTTTGCTTTTGATTTACCTGGTTCAACATCGTACGTTCATCAAATAGGTCATTAATATTCATGGAATCTTTTATAATTTCATTAACAAGCTCCAAAGTCAGATGAGAGATGTACAATTGTAAGAGAATGCTTAAAAACGCGATGTCCGAACATATAAGTATATATCTAAAATTTAAATAATTCGAGATAAAAACCAACGTTTTTAAAAACACCGTTTTTATACTGTGGCAAAGTTTTTTAAAAAATAATTATTGAAATATTAGTTAAAACTTTTCGCAAATGTCTAAATATTGTATTGTTAGGCGAGTAAGAACGATTCCCAAAGTTTCACAGCTCTAGCTTGATGGGAAGTTGGTTAAATTAACGATCGAAAATTTGATGACACACACACACACACACCAAGTGAAATTCAGAAAAACGTTGTAAAAAATGTTTCGTTTCTGTGGCTCTATTTGTTTGAAAAGATAAATAATTCGAAATAAAAACCAACGTTTTAAAAACAACGTTTTTATATGGTGGCAAAGTATATTAAAAAAATTATTAAAATATTAGTTAAAACTGGTCGCAAATATCTAAATATTGCATTGTTAGGCAAATAAGAACGGTTCCCAAAATTTCAGAGCTCTAGCTTGATGGGAAGTTGGTTAAATTAACAATAGACAATTTGATGACACACACACACACTCACACACCAAGTGAAATTCAGAAAAACGTTGTAAAAAGAGACATTTGTGAGCGTATTAAAAAATTCATAATACTCACAAAATCAAAACATGCATTTGAAAGTTTGTAAATCATTCTATTAAAAATAATTCGATATAAAAACCAACGTTTTTAAAAACAACGTTTTTATATGGTGGCAAAGTTTATTAGAGAAAATTAATGAAATATTAGTTAAAACTGTTGGTTATTTTTAACTTTAAAATTTACATAAAAAGAGACATTTGTGAGCGTATTAAAAAATTCATAATACTCATAAAATCAAAACATGTATTTGAAAGTTTGTAAGTCATTCTATTAAAAAAAAATGGGAATCAGAATTCAGAAAAAATTATTGTGATAAGACATGGCGCCAAATATTGGAAACTTTCTTTCTTACGAATGATTACTGACTAAAAGTCAGCAACCCTTACTATCTCGGAGATAGTAAAGGGGAGATAGTATCCCCCCTTTGTGAGTACAAAAGGTTTACGATACCGCATGCTGCGTGGGGAGTGCCCGGTGCTCCCAGAGGGGGAAAGAAATTTTTTCCTCAATCCTAAAAGCGGCGAGAGGAAAGAATATTTTGACTTGTTAAAATTATTGAAATATTAGTTAAAACTTGTCGCAAACGTCTAAATATTGCATTGTTAGACGAGTACGAACGATTCCCAAAATTTCAAAGCTCTAGCTTGATGGGAAGTTGGTTAAATTAACGATTGAAAATTTGATGACACACACACACTCACACACACACACACACACCAAGTGAAATTCAGAAAAACGTTGTAAAAAATCGTCGCCAGTCATAAAATTATCAAACCTAGGAAATTTCCCCTGACAGTATAAAAAACCAAAACTGGCCGGACTAATCCTGGACTTACATCAAGCCTACGTATATCACAAAATGGCGACAAAATACCGAAAATCGTTTTGTATTTTAGAATATGTAAGATCTTTACCTATTGTGTCAGCACAATGGGCATTCGGAAAAAAATAGGGATCTCGTATTCTGGATCATTAGAACATACTGCACAGGTTTCGCTCATTCAAGACATGGTTCCTGTTAAAAGAAAGAGCCCTGATAGACATGTTGGAAATAAATTAATCGGATACCGCCAGGAGACGTCTTGTCTCGTGTGAGAGCGCACGGGTTCATGGATAACATTTCAGAGTACATTTTGATCTTGACCGTGTAAGGCGGGTTATTTCTTGTTTTGATCTAATTTCTCCTGACCGCTAAAGCGGGTTAAAATATGGGTAGTTTGGAAGCCCTTATATAATTTGTAAATAGTGTAATTATTTGTTTATGTGCAATTGGCGCGTAGAGACTGTAAATAAATGTGTTTAACTAGAATTGCTCTTCATATATAGCTCGGTGGATTATTGTTCTCGAATAAGACACACGATATGCATTCGCTGTCAGAAATCGACGCGTCTCTCTTGTCGTGCACTGCTCTCTCCTCAACCAGCAGTTAAGAAGTTTGCACGCCGGTGATGATGTTCAAAACTACACTGTATCCGTTGTGAACTTCTACCATGGCACTCTCCAACGTCTCTGCGGAGAACTGATACTTATCACAATGGTTATACAGAGTGATAACAAAATAATCATGTAGCTTATGTTTACTCTACTTCTAATGTTTTGACATTTGATACTCTTTGTAAGTGAAATTGAAAAGTTTTCCTTTCTTTCTTTTTTTAATGAGACGTGATTATTTTTGTATTATTAGAAATTGGTGCAACATACACGGCGATTATTTTGTAATCACTGTGTATGTTGCACCAATTTAATAGGACTAGATTGGTATTGTAAAATATAAATCTTTACAATTACCGATATTTTTTTTTTTGTATCATAAAATGCCACCCAATTCCCTCCTCTACCCTAAATTTATGGGACGATTTTTGGAGGGAATATTTATTAACTCTATAATTAATTTATGATTGCATCCTAAATAGGGGAAGAAAAAAAGGAAGCTGCGATGCGAAAATTCCGAGGATTAAACAGAATAAAAATTATTCACAGATAAACATTTATTAATCATATTTTTAGGAATATTGAAAAAAAGATTTTTTTTTCCATTTTAAAAGAATGATTTCTGTTTGCTTAAAATAATACAGTTTCTTAATCTAAATTTCTAGCTTGCAAAAAAAGATAGAACTTAGGCAACACTGATTCGCATAGCATGGCTTTTTTTAGAAAGTAACAGCGTGTTATACAGGGATCACCTGTTCATACTATTATTATTGTCTTTTTATTTCTGTCATATATTTACCGATAACCAACGTGTTACTTTTAATTACTTTTAAAAAATTAGAGAAAAATCAACTGATTAACAACGGATAACTCAGAAGAAAAAAAAATCTATCTTTCAGAATCAAGCGGGAAAATAATGGAGTAATTTTCAAAGCCGAATAAATTTAAGAGAGAAACAATACGAATTTTTAAAACAGTTTTTGGTAACTAAGGAGAAATCCTTTGATGGTTACGAAGCGAGATAAATATTCAAGATTTTGACATGCAATATTTTTATCTTTTCTCGGTTAAACTAGCTGAAATTTCAGGTTTTTCAATGTTCTTTTGGAAAGGCATTGTATATATAGTGGATCTCAATTTGTGATTGTACGGAATAAATACAAAAATGCAAAGGATACACTTGGATATCTTCTGTAAAAGTTCAAAAATGAAATGATCCAAAAATCTTCTCGAAGAATAAAATAGTTTTCCTAGTTTGCACGTAAAAGTAAAAATTACAGGGGAAAAAACCGAAATAAAATAAAGAATAAATAAAAAATTTCCAGGTAAAAAAAAAACGCGTTTAACGAGCGCATTTCGAGCTGGAACGCTTCCAAGAGAGAGCAGCGCCCTCTGACGATCGATGAAGACATCAACGGAGAGGCAATGACCCGCGGCGGTCACATGGCCTCTTCCCTTTTTCCCGCCACTAGGCGCGCGAACGAACCAATAAATAAATACCGCCACGATTGTTACTCACGAGTTCACTCACGACCGCATTTTCTCTTTTTAATTCACGGTATTGCTTAGAATCGTAAACGGTTTTTTTCTCTTTCATTTGTGCGTTTTCTTAAAACTTTGTTTAATTTAAAAATATTGCAAAAAGTAAATGAGTTTTAAATTTTGTTGAGTATGACAGTTTTTAAAAGAAGTTTGTGCTTTTCTGTGAGTTTAGTTTAGTTTTTATTAACGTCGCACTAGAAGCAACACGAGGGCTATTGGCGACGACCTCGTAATTTTGAACCACGGTCAAGACGCTTTTCTGTGAAAGAACGGACGGGCATATATATTCTCTTGGTTTTTCACTGGGTTTTGAAATTCGTCAACAGAAAATTTTCATTTTAATTTTTGCGTTTATTTTTTAAAAAAAAATATTTAATTTATGAATGTTACTAATAGTACTACATAAATTTTGTCGTGTGTAAAAGCTTTTAAAAGAATTTTATGTGAAAGCAATGACGATAATTATTTTTATAAAAAATGAGTTCCAATACTAATACAAGTTATGTAAATATACAAGTTATATACATAACTTGTATATACTTATATATACAAGTTAGACTCAATAAAATTAGTTCCCTCTGCGCGAGAATTTAAATTTTTTTAATGTAAAATGTAGATAGGTTTTTTGAATTTAAAAAGTAAATATTTTGAGAGGGCGAATGGTTTCGGAGATGTGTGAAAGTGGAAATGTTATTCGCCCGTTCTGAATATATTCTATTATAATTACTTAAAACATATGCAATGTATATTGAAAATAAGCTTCTTGAGTTTAAAAAAAAATGTATATAATTAATTATATTTTAACTTGCTTACTCAGAACACTGAAATGAATAATGTAAAACAGAAAAGATGGGAAAATAGCAAAAAGTCATGGCATTTTTTTAGACATTTTTCTTGCGATATTTCCATCAGTAGAGTAGCGAAGGAGGGTGTGTCTCGACCCCCGCATATATATCGGTCTCGGGAACCTATGTCAAAGTATTCTTCTCGAAGTTCACTTCGACAGCTTCCTTTTTTAATGTTGCTCAGTATCTTGGATTAATTCGAGAAATTTCTTGGATTAAGTTGCGATTGTTTATTATATAATATGCGGTGGATTGCTGTGGTAATGGATAACGTAATTTTGAACCTCGGTCAAGTAACAAGGACGACATCGGAGTTGGTACCTCTCTCTCTAAACTTTCACACCACACTGTATTAATTTTGATTGAAATATTCATTATTAATAAAAGTTGATTTCAGTTTCGGATTAATTTTGAAATGATTAATTCAATTCCTTTACTTGATGTTTACAAAATGCAAACCGAGGCTAAGAGTTTTTTTTTTTTTTTTTTTTAATATTTGCGTTGTATCTTGGATTATTCAAAACATTTCTGAAATTTAATCCTGATTGAAATACTCGTTATTAAGAAAAGTTTATGTCAATTTTGGATAAATTTTTAGATGATTCATTTAATTTCGTTACCTAACGTTTACTATCATTACTATTTATGATGGAACAATAGCAGTTCACTTTAGTTTAAAAGAGCTTGGAGAACTGGATTAATCCAGTCTGTTGCCATGACTACAGACACTCATGTAATTTTATTGTAAGACAGGCTTATAAAGGTGAAAAAAAACTATAGTTACTTTTTTTTATTCTTTCCTGTTCTGAGTCAACTAAGTTTTTCAGATAAACATTAAACAATATTATTTTTAACCTCTTTCCTCTATTTTTTTTCAAATAAAAAAAAAGCTTGAATAGACTTTATACATAAAAAAACGTATGAAAGATTTTTACAAATTGTTGTGACAGAAAAATGTTTTTGTGAATGAGAAGACTGTTTTTTTACTGAAAAACTTAAGTCCTAAAAAAATTAGAAATTAATTTCCCAAGAAGTGACTTATTGTTTACGTATTGCGTACAGAAACAAACAGAAAAAACTATATTAAATATATTTTCTAGTTAGGAATCCTGAAAGCCTAGTATTATACAGCAGAAGAAAAGAAAAAAAAAAAAAAAAGTTATGTTTCTCACAATTACATAAAAGTTTGTAACGAGCTATTATTGTTATTAAGAGCTGTCAGGTGGCAGAGGAGAAGAGATCCATTGAAAGATATTTTACTTTTAAAGGTAATGATCTCGTAGAATATGGATTGTTTTGTGAGAGAATGACCAATTTCTTTCCTTTTACATTTATAGAACAGTTCATATACATCCCAAAACAATATTTTCAGATGGCAGTTATGGAAAAGTTACAATAAAACATGAAACGATTTTATTCAAACAAATATATAGTATTGAGCTATCAAACATTTTTTTTGTAAATGCATTGATAAATCGAAATTTCTAACGAAGTATGTTACGTGTAAATATAATTATTCTTATTAAATACGTTAATGTGATTTGGCTTATAAAAGTTTAGTAGCTTCTGGGCGAACGGAGCAGTATTCATTCAATTTTTTTATTACTTTGATGTATTGAATCAAATTATTAGTTTATTATACTTCGTTTGTTTATGTAAAGGAAGTATCATCAATTAAGTTTAATCATGGCTTTTCAACGCAAAAAGGTATCTTTTGTTGCTTTTATATATCAAATATATATATTGTGAAAAAAAGGTCCCCTTCCCCCATCACGAACAAATGTGTCGCAGGAGTTTTCCCAAATCCGGTTCCAATAAAAGAAAGTCACGCCAAATACTCACGCGTGAAGAGAAAATAGGTTTTTTTTTCCTTCCCCAAAGAAATAGAATTTCATTTTTCTTGCACGAAGCACACCCTCCCCATTATAAGTTCGGATAATCGATTACGTGTTAGTTTGGAAAGCGGACCTCAAAGAAGCGTCAACATCGTTAGGGATTTTTCTTGTGTTTATTTTTGAATTATTATTGTGTATCTCTCCGAGAAAATCAATTCCCAGAAGGAAAAAGACGTCATGGCATTTTTCTTCTTCTTCGGGGGTGATAGGGAGTGGAGTTCTTGTTTTTCTTTTTCCTAAAAAACCTGGAGTTCCGAGAATCGATAGGATAAATAAAAATGATGACTTGTTGGCTGCTTTCTGTTTATTCTGTGACGCTACAAAAGGACACTAATAGGATTAAAATGGAACCTGATTGCGAATCCTGCATTCCCCTCCCCTCTATTTTTGAGTCATTCCGGAATGGGGAACAGGGGATTGTTCTTTAATCCGAGTGTGGTTTTTATATGCGAGGGGAGGTCATGACTTGGGAAATTCGAGATGGAATGGGACCTGGCAAAATCATTTAATTGTTTAAAAATAAAACATCAATTTCAGTTCAAGTTTCATGAGCTCAAACATTTATTTCCTAAATAAAGTAAAATTGTTTATGATTTAATTTTTGATATTAGTAAACTGTTAATATTGCATAAGAATTACTACATTTGTAAATTATTTCTACTTTGACTCTGCTTCTAGTTACCTCGACTGTTAAGTAAAATCTTTCTTGGAAGGAAGCGGCCGCAATAGACAAGTGGTCACGGTCGCGAATTGGCCACCGGTGTTGTTTCCATCGAGTAGTGGTTTCGAATCTTGATTCCACTAAAGACCTGTCATGTAGCGAAGCTGATGCTCGTTAAATTTGTTGAGGCTTCCAATTGGTGTGGTGGGGAATTTTGGAGAGAGGATGAAACCTCAGGTGTTATTCTTGTCACTTGATTAAGGCTCAAAATGACGAGGTCCGTCGCCAATAACCCTCGAGTTGCTTCTAAGTACGACGTTAAGAAACAATCAATCTATGGGCTCTTGGAAGGAAATGTTTCCTTTTAATTATCTCTGAGTTCTTTCTATCCAAAATTTGTTGCTGCACAATCATAACTTAATACACAATTCTTTCCTATAAAGTTTGATAATAGAGAGTAAATGAATGAGTAATAAATTACAAATATCAATATTATACAAATATTTTTTTTTAAAAAAATAGATGAATGTAAGAGTAGGTTAAGAAACGTAGGACAACTGTTAGTTGTACGAGTATTCATCCTGTAAATGATCCTACTTTTTGGCATATAATGGTAGGATTTGTCGCGATCATTTACTGCAAGTCGCAACTAGCAACGACAAGAATAAAAATGTCTTTTAACAGAGCCTGCAAAGAATTTCTTTTTTGGTTTCTTTGTCTAAGGCACGTGTCTGTAGACACGAAGTTGGGGAGCTCAAAATTAGCCCCCTTCACTAAGTTGCAACAAAGCTGCATTGGACAAATTTGTCTGCTGGCTGGGAGATTACCAGTTTGAATATTCTCTATCACCCAAAACATTCCATCTCCGCCAAGTGTACTACAAGAAAACGTTGAAGTGGTGACGTTGAAATGGAATATTAAATGGCACCACAGAACTACTGGTTGTGAATAACATTCAAAGCAAAAAAATGCCTCAAAAGTACAAGAAAGACACCTCACTCATTAATTGCGACTATTGATTAAAACGGCTACAGTGCACGCGTCAAATAGATTCAACGTCTCATCTAGAGACAGCCGATGACGTAAACGGAAACGTTCCAAACAACATTCAATACAACAAGGGATTGAGTAATGGGTGATAAATCGATTGCAGTAATGAATGGAAAAACAAGCTTTTCCAAAAATGGTTTAAAAGTCCCTCAATGGCTTAAAAAGACTTTCCTCTGAGGAAAAGATTGTTTGGTGACTCTCTATAGCAAGTCGTAACTAATAACTGGATTGGTAGAGAATTTCTTTTCGATTCAGTTGACAAACACGTTGCTAATCATACCAGATTTGTTTGGAGTCTAGGATTGAATCCATTCCAAAGCGACCAAGGTCAATTCCCACGTAGGTACAACCAGAGCAGCAAGGACGGGAGAGAGGCAACCACCCCTCCACTTTTTGGGAAGAAAAATAAATTTTTATTACATTTTAGACGCCTAAAACTACGAATTGTAATCAAAATATTTTTATAAATCCTATTATTTTATTGAAAGAAAAATACTAGTATGGACAAAATGCAATGCCTTGCATCGTAGTACGGTTGTTAAGCTCATGCGTCGCAGTTAACCGTTTCATAAAACACCAAATAAATGTAACTATGAGTGTGTGGTGGTGCGGAGTGGAAGTCTATGTCAGAAAACAAGGACCCTTAGCATTGTTTTAAAACAAAGCCTTAACATATGATTCTGAGAAACATCTTTCTATAATGTAATTAATTGTATTGCTTTGCCTAGTTAAATCTTATTTAACAAAAGTAATCCATAAGAGTATTTTTTATTTTTATTTTTCCATGCCTATCTCCTGTCTTGTAGCGAAATTTGGTATAAAACCAGGCCTTGAGTAAACTCACTAGTTGAATTTTGACAAATTATCATTTTATTGATGTTTATTTTAAGCAAACCATACTTTTAAATGGAATCCCTTCTGCAAATTTTTATTTTTTGCTTTCTCGAAATACTTTTATTTAATTGTAATATATAGCATGTGTAATATTGTTCTTTTGATGAAAGTTGTATTGTACTAATCAAAATTTCAAAAACATTTACGCAATATTGTTAAAATTAAACCTTGGTAAAGTTGATCTTAGTGTCAAATTTTCATTCTTTCTCAAAATGTTCATTCGGGTAGTGTCAAAAACTTACAATTTTGCAGCTGAATTTTTAAATTTTATGTTCGCCTTCCCCTTATATTCCTCGAACTGCCGTTATTTTTGGATGTCTATAAATCCCCCCCCCCCTAACTTCTAATTCCCGATTGACGTCACTGATGACAACAGCATTTCCGACGAAACGTTGTTTTAGAAATTGTATTTTTTTTTTATTTTTGTTTGAAAAAGGGATTCACAAGGCGATCAGTGTTGATTTTTTTTTTCCTCAAGTGCTATTCTTTTCAAACTGTGCAGCACAGAAGGGTTACAAATTGTCAGATTTTCATTCTACCGAAATAAAAAAAATGAAAAATTAAATTCATAAAAATGATAAGCATTGTTATATTCTGTTGTTCCTGAATCAAAACTTCATTCAAGCTTGTCAAAGACTTCAACAACTGTATTCATTCCGATAGAATCTTTAAAAGAAAGAATCGGAAAAGAAAAGGTATCGATTCGAAATGTTCTTTTTTTTCCCCATTAAGACAAAGAACCTTCCCATGGTACCGCCTTTTCTCCTCTTTTAATTTCACGGTTGTTGACATTGGATGAAATAATCGAAATGATCTTTTCCCGTTGCATAACAATTTCATTTCAACGCTCCAAATGAGATTCTTTTTCTTTCTCTCTTTGTTTTTTCCCCCTTAATCAATGAATATCATTCTATGTCTTTCTCTTTATTTACTCCATTCAGAACCCTTAAAGTAAAAAGATTGGCACCCAGCGGACATTTTGTTTCTCAAATTTGGCTTCACAAATCACACCGCTAAGATAGCGCTTTTATTGATTATTTGGCGACAAAAAAGTAACTGTAATCTAAATTTTAATAATAACACTTATATTATTCGTTATTCTTACTTTCAAGAAAAATATATATCATTCTGCTTATTTTATTTTGAAAACCTTTATTATTTGTCAACATTCAATAACATTCGTTAAATTTTATGTATGTAGACTTTAAAGAGCTCCAACGGCGAAGTTGATATGACATCGGACCTTTATGCAGTTGTCCTGGTTTCAATTCCTCAATACAAATTTTTAATGCTGGGGTCAGAGCTCTAAATAATCAAGCCGACCGAGAACAGAATTTTTTTTCCCTCCATCTTACTTCACAATAGCAAAATTAAAATAGAAACCTAATTATTCCTCCAATAAGAGTGAAACAGGTAGCCAATCATACCTTAAACTCTCAGCACAGGCAGTAGAATAAAAAATCGTCTCTGCACATTTATTCGCAATAATCGTGCTGCACTCCGATGGGTCGATGTAACTACACACTCAAAATTCTCTTTTGCGATTAAACATTTTTTTTTAAAAAAAGCCATTTATATAAATTTAATTATCCTGCATTTCCAATAAACTTATTTTTTTAAATAATTAAATGCTAATTAACTTTTTGGGTAAGTTTTGAAACCAATGTTATACTATCCACTACAATACGTCCCGTAGAAGATCAGGGCCTCCATCAACATCTTCAACATTTTAAATGATATCAATATTTGAAGCAATATTAAAAATCGGCATTATTTACCGATGTGAAAGCAGCTTTTTACCGTGAAATGAGAATTTGATTGGTGAAATTATATTGTTGTGAGTTCCGTTTTAATTTTAAAAAAAAATGTTGTTTATATAATTAGAATATTCTTTAACCTAAAGAAACAGAAATAATGTAAATAGAATTCATAAAATTTACAGAAAATGACCATAGAATTGTTAAAATGATAGGAAAATCATATGAAAAAAATTAATAATAACTATTACTGAATTGTTTATATATGTAATTTAAAAGTACATAAGTAAATATGGAAGTAAATAATGAATTATAATTTATTTATAAGGAGGAAGAAATTAATCTTCATAGTCATTGAATCCCTGTGTTTCAGTCTGAATAAATATGTTTCGAGTGTATCCAGCATAAAATTCTGGTTGATTTCACCATAGAAACTCGTAATTGTAACAATACCTTCTTTCTGCAGGATTTGAACCATTCCCCCCCCCCCCCCCGACATCCTGTAGCATATGTTATGCGATAATCACGCATTGAGTTCTTTTCGACACTCTAGTGTAATGTTAATTAGAAACCCATGAACAATAAATTAAATATAATTTCTGTTTATGATAGTGCAGTTAGAAGGAGAGAAACCCTTTGTGATGTTGAGCGTTATTGTACCACATCGGGATCGCTTCAAACACTAATTTCGAAACTTAATAAAGTTCACACAGACAGGAATTAGTATTAGAAATCAAACTAATATTTATTATTCCTTTAAGAATCATCGAAAATGAAATGCTTATCACGCCTGTGGAGCAATGCTCTCAGGCGTCCATTGGAAAAGATAAACAGAAATGAATAATTTAACTTCTTATAAAGGTGCGGATCTGAATCAATGACTAATCCAACATTAAACTCAGCTTAAGCACAGAACTTATCTCGTCGCTTTAACCTTCCGATCTCTCTCTCTCATTTAACTCTTCGCTGTTACTGTTGATTCCTCCAACCTCCAGTTGGCTATTTATCTCCAATAATCCTGTCCATCTCCCCTATCATATTCACTACACTTCAATTCACGTCAATTTACACTATTCCCATGCCGATTTACACTATTCCTATACTATTTGTCACACAAACTATGTCTAAAAAACTCATTGAAGGAATTCAAGGGTGTGAAATCTAAAAATAATCACATTTTCAGATCATGAAGGAAAAAGACTGCTCAAGCAGATATAAGAATATCAGAAGCAAAAAACATAATGTTGGATTCCGTCAGATCTCTCTCTCTCTTTTACAGGGGCCTTTCTCTTAATGATTCCCGTAGCAAATAATATAGCATCGTTAATGGTGAGAATGCTGTTAAAAGGACCAGAATGTGGGTGAAGTTTATTTTTCTTGAGATTGGAAAAATGGATTTTTACTGCTCGTATTTCGTTTTTATTGATAATTGTTGGTTAAGTGAAAATAAATTATTTTATATTGAAAAATAATTAGTTTAATGCCGGAAATCGATTCTGTTTTTAATGTTTTTCTGAAAATTAATTTCGTTTTTGAAATTACGCATTACTGGTGCATTATCTGGGTATAGTATATATATATTTTTTTTAATGTCTGTTCTTCACTAATTACGAATACTCAAATAGCTTAGATCGAAGAGAGTTGGAATATTAGAAATGGAAAATAGGAATAGGATAACTCACTACAGTATTGTTCATTGATCGTTTCCCCCTCTTTTAAAATGTCCATGCGCAAGACGTCCTTTGCATTTCCCCCAAAATCGTCACTGTAGTTTTTCGGGGAGATGAGACCATCTTCGCCTTCCTTGCAACAGATTCACTGCCGCGATAACTGAGTGATCATGGCCCTGAACTCAGGACCGGCGTTGTTTCCGTCATTTTGAAGGATTAAGTACCCCAGTAAATACCCATTATGCAGCGGGGCTAATGCACTTTAAATCTGTCGAAGTTTCAGGTTCTCACATTGACTTGGTGTGAAAATTTGCAGAGAAGGGTGTCACTTGACCGTCACTGGTGTCGTCACTTGACCGAGATTCAAAATAATGAGATCCGTTGCATTGGAGCAGATTGATCGGAAACATTTTTTTATGGTTGCTCAGCTACCAGTGCATAGTAATGCATCCATGTCTTCTCGACAACTCGACGCAGTAGCAATAAAAATTAACCCATGGGAGTGTTGAATTTGTTTAGGTGTCGCTTAACAGATGACAACATATAATGGTTACACTAACTTACCTCAGCATCGCCCTCTGTCGTCAAAAATAGGTACTTTTTGAACTACTTTCGTGTAAATATCTACAGAAAAGGAGTATCATCACCCGGATTTGTATGCATTTTCTCTTTCTTTATAATATTTAAAAATACATTACGTCGGTGTACAAACAATTCAAAATGTTCTTCCAATTGTTTAATTATTATAATATTAAGTAATATTGACAAGAAACAATATTAAAACCAGAAGAAAAAGTTATGTTGTTTTTGTAGCTTAATTAATAAAGACATTGTGTTAACCATGCGTAAGAAACCTGTACTTTTCTGACAATCCATTAAAATTTTTTGCGAGAATCCAAATTTGAAAAAGAAATCCTTTTTTAAATTCCATTATATATTTTCTTTACCTTTTGCTATTATAAGGCTTAATTGAAAACTAATGCCTCTATGACCATATTATTTTTATTTGTTACCTAATTTTTACAAATCTTGCTGAACCTGACAGCTACATGTGTATGTAATCACTATTCACTTTTTGAAATATTTCCCACCCATTTCCATGACCTTGCCCCAAGATGTGACTAGTCGAGCAAATCCATCGGAGATTAATTTTGGTGATTGTTGTCGACACCAGGACTTAAAAGTATATCTTTCAACTATTTTTCAGAAGAATATATTGATGTTTTTTCGGCGTTTTTTTTTTTTATCTTAGGGAAGAGATGAAAGTCGCAAGGTGCAATGACGCTTAGCTGTTTCTACATCCTCTCCAAGTGGGTTACCATCTGGAGAGGAAGTCATATAACATAATAAATGCGTTAAATAGAAGACATATGTAACTTTCAGGTACAAAGAAAATTGGGAAAATCGGAATAAAATTTAAGAACTTATGGACTAAGAAGCATTGCTTTTCGATCAAGTTTAATACTTTAGTAACTACTTTTACTTTTGTTTAAAAATAAACTTATCTTTAATTAATCGGTAAAGTACCGGGCTACGATAGTCCAAAAATAGCATCAAAAGCTCTGTGACCGTGAATGCGAGATTTAAGTTGCAAAGTCAAACTCTAATACCACCTGAGAAAGTCAGACAGAATTATTGAGAGTAACGTACGTTAAATCAAACCAAGCTTCAAAGTATTCACTTGACGATGCTTGATGAGTAAGGTACCTGTTCACGTGTCATGCTCGTCTTATGACTGTGGTTTGTAAAGGTCGTTTGCAATCGCCCATTGTATTGCTGCAGAGAAATTCTGATACAGGCATTACTTCAAAAATAAATTTAATTTTCAGTAAAACATCTGAAAAATGATCGGATTCAACATTAAAAAAAGTTAATTTTCAATATCAAATAATTTATTTTTCAATTTTTCACCCATCAACTTAAAATGTAATTCTCTACATGTGGTTAAGTGTTAACTCTAATTTTACTATCATTTAAATAAAATATAAAGTAAGAGGTACTTAACTATGTGTAAGGATGCTGGAGACCACGGTAGTCGAATGGCTTAGATCGCGAGCTCGATGCGGTATTGTGTTTTTCGAGTCATGAGTTCAAGTTCTGATGCCACTTAAGACCAATCGTGTAGTGGACATGAGGAGTTCGATTCCATCGACTGCACAACTCATGTAACTGCAAAATTATCGCTAACTTGTGGTTTGTGGGAGTTTAGTCTAAATCTTACTTACGGAGTGGGAAAATAGCATGGAACACATCATCATTCTGTTGTATTTTATACAATTTAACTTCATTTTTATTAAATTTTAATTTTTTGACACATTTCTGGATTGAGATTCAATTTTTTTCCCTCTTTGTGTTTTCAGATCCTGAACGGCAACGAGTAATCATCCATTTGAAGGATGTGAACGACGAACCTCCCTATTTCATCAACCGCCCCCTTCCCATGCAGGCGGTGGTGCAACTCAATGCGCCGCCCGGGACACCAGTATTCAAGCTGCAGGCCAGGGATCCGGACACAGACCACAACATACACTACTTCCTCGTCAGAGACAGAAGTAAGTTTTCTTCGTTATCTCTGTGATTTGAAACGTACATTACTAATAGCATTGCTTACCAGGTTTGATCCAGGGAAAACCATTAATTATATTATCATTATTAAAAACTAATAATTAGAACAAACTTGAGTATTTTGAACTCGAATGATGTCATGTGCCAAAGATGCCTTCTTCAAATATTTCTTTTCATAGTCAAAAATTTATTTATCTAAATTCACCTCTCTCTTTCCGTTTTTTTTTTATCCCAAAAGCTGCATTTTCCCACGACATATAAAGGAAACTACAATTATTAATTGCCACCCAATTAAAATAATGGATTAAATGTTTATAAGGCTTCGGACGGAGAATTCTCTTAAACTTTATAAAAATTTTACTGCTGTCTTAAGTGCAGCTTTTCTCCTAAAGTCTACATAAGCCACTCGACCCACCAGAGCACACCTTCTATCACCAACACTTTCTCATTGCCCCCTTCAAACTCTTGTGCGCTGTGATGGTGAAAGGTTGCTTCCACTGCTGAAGTCGACAATGGTTGAGTGCTCTCTCCGCGGCTGGCTACGACTCTTCCCCAGTCGGGCAGACTTCCTCCCGCCAACACACCGAGTGGATCACCTTGTAACGCCTTCACTTCTCTACCAAGATTCAGAGCCTTCGGGGGATTAAGTAAATAATCAGCCAAGAAAAATTAATGGGGTTTTATTTAATACTTACAATGATCCAAAAATCAACTTGAATATGGAATTTCTTTTATCTCGCTAAGCTAATCAAAGATTGTAACTGAAAATTCTTCTTATTTTACAAACAGCGAATTTCTTGGTTTCTTGGGTTTGACATCATGAAAAAAAGTTTTCATCAAAGATTTTTTAAAATTTTATTTATTAAAAAGTATTTTTAATTATTATGGAAACCATTAAATTCCTCTAACTCTCATCTGATACTCGGTGTGGCAAATTTCGAGGCAATCCAATTTATTATAAATAAAATTTCATTTACATAATTTACAAAGGGAGCACATCTCTTTCATAATATCAAAACCAGATCAAATAAGCTTTCTCTCTACCGTCGTCGATATAACTGACTGATAGAGGAAAAAAAAATTATTAACATCTGCCCTTAGCCCAAAGTTATGACATCGTACGAATGCAAAATAATTTAAATTCCTAAAAAATGAAGAAAAACCGCATTTAAAAATTATGACGTCATAATGGGCGTTAGGTGACGGCTTTAGGCTTGCGGTGTTGTAAGTTATGAAGATTTCAATTTCGAATTGTATCATTTGTTAATGTTTTTAATAATATTTCTGTGAAACCCCCATTTTGGGGATCCAATTTTCGAAAAAAAAAGAGGATCTTTATTCATATTAAAATATAGAAATTAAAATATATATATATATACGTCAATACCATTAATTAAAAATCAACCAATTAATTATGTTATTAAATTACGTTTATTAGTTTTCAACACTATCGCTTTAACTGTTGCATTTATGTCCATTAAAAATTAAAATTAAATATTTTTAAAATTTACCAATAGTTTTTTGGAAAAGTTTTGAAATTAAAAAATTTTGATAAAAATATTTATTTTTTCGAAAATCACCTTCGAAGTATGGAATATATAATTTGGCTTCTTCGTTTGGACTAGAACATTTTTGATGGCTCAGTTTCGAGTTTGCAATTTAGAAGGATTGAAGTCGGTGACCAGAAAACAATTTTGGAGAGTATATGTTCGATTCTAATTTGTACTAAAAACTAATTTAATGATTTTGGAATAGTTGAAAACATGTAATAACATCTGTTATGTTGACCGTGACGTCACATAATCGATCTCATTGCTGTGACTCAGTCTCGACTCAAGAAATGCGTTATTTTTTATGCATAAATAATGCTTATACTGTGATAGAAATATTTTTTTATGTAATACTGATGGAGCACATCTGCACTATTTATTTGATATTCCGCAAACAGAAACAATGTATTACGTTTTTAAAATAAATAAATGTTAATTTAAATTTTAGGTGTAAAAATGTTCTTTTGTCAGGGTTATCTTTAAAAAGGTCAAGCAAGCATTTTTGTCTTTAAATTTGTTCGAACTAAATAACGCAAATTCAAATGAATATTTCTTACCTGTCTGTAAGGGACAGCCACTCAAAAAAACACTTCGTAGCTTGCGTTTTGTATCCATTTATTTTCATAAACACAATCTCACAGAAAGAAAGAAAAATCTCTTACACAGCATAGTTAGGTTACAGCATATACAAACTCCAAGACAAAACTTGAATTGTAGAATTATTATTTCCTCCCATTCTATTCAGCAAATCATCTACGGAAACAGTTATAGCAAACGATTTATTAAAACAAATATAAAACATTCCACTACTAAATTATTTATAAGGAAAATCTTATATTAATTCCTGAAATTTTTTTTTTAGAATTATTAATATTTAAAATAAGTAAATAACCATTCCCCTAGAGTCATGAGTTTCAAAAGAAATATTTTCTTGTCATTTACGAGCCTATTTCTGAATAAAATACTTTACCAAATTTTTTTCATGTACTCCTCACCTTCCTTATACGATATTATCTTTAAATGACAAGCAGTCCATGAAATAGAACAGAGAGAGCATCTTAACATTTTCCTAAGCATCTTTTATCGCTTGTATATTAGCCTTTAGAAGAAACTTTATGGTCCCTTTAAATTCTCTGCCTGTACCTTTTATCTTCTTCTTTAGAATATGTTTAAACATAAAACTTAAATTTCAGACTTCTCACGATGCTTAACCCGATCACGATGCTAATAATCTCTCTTAAAGTATTTTTAAGTGTAAGATGGAATACTTTAGTCTTGAAGGGCACATTATGTAAATAATCATTTGTATTGTTAACTTAAATATTTTCTTCTATTTTTAAATTTATTCAGTATAGTTTTCAAAAGAAAAAAATGTATAGTGTCTCGCTTTCATGTGAGGATGGTGCAAAAAGCACCTATTTTTAAAGCCTGAGACGCTACTAAAGCAAGTTGGTGTGCCGCCATATGTTAAGCGGCTCCAAAACATATGATTCATAGATTAATTTTGACTGTTGTCTCGTTGAGTTGTAACCGTCGATGAAATCTGGATTCATCACTATACTTTAAGACCCAGCGATAATCGAAACAGAAGGTTACTTTCAGTGTGTATGCTTTAAGAAGGGGAGGATGGCTCTTTGGGAAGTTACTGTGACAATTTGTTGGGATGCGAAGAGTGTCATCTTCATGAAAAAGGAAAAACGAACAATACTTCATTGAGTAAACTCATTCCTAACATCCTATTCCACTGTCATAACAAGAGAACTCCTTGAACCACCCTCGTATGTCTCCGATGTCTCTCGAGTAGAGGATGAATTAAGTTGATAAAAATCTATCCTTGCGAGTAAAATGGATATGCAACCTTCAAAATATGAGTCATGGATTGTCTCTTTTATACAAATCATTACAGAAATATTTGTAATTTTTTTATTTTTTATTAACAGGAGAAGTTGATAATAGTTTCCCCCCTCCATTCTATGCTATATTAAACAATAATTTCTCTTGTTATAGAAACAGTGAAATAAAATTGATATCAATCAAATGCTAAAATTAAAGATATAATATAAGATATAAGATTCGAATTCATAGAAAAGTTGAAAGGTTTTTAACATGTTCAATATTTTACATAGTAATTATTATTCAATCATATCTGGAAATGTTCCGTTAAAAAGAATGACTTTAAATCACATCTTAAAAAATTCCAATAGAACATTCTTCCATTTCAAATTTACAAATGAATCAATTATAAAAAAAATTTATCGAAAAGATTAAAGTTTAATTGGCAGATACCTGTTCCCTAAGCTCCATGAAAAGTAATAATATACAAGCAGACTATATTTTAATTATTTTCTAAATTTTAAATTTATTGTTTGTTTATTAAAAAGAGAGAACACTAAAAATAACCAAAATATCGATGAAAAAATTATTAGCTTATTTATTTTATTATTTTTCTAAATACGAGTACAGAATTCCAATTTAGGAAGTTGCTTAAATTTTCCTGAACAGTGCGCTAAGTCATTTCATTGTCCTTCAAAATTTAAAACTGCTTTTTCCTAGCTTTTTTTTCCTTGAATGTCATGTACTTAAATTGTTAAGGCATTTTTTTGTTCATCAATATCAAGTTATAAATTTTTTTTTCTGAGTGCTTTGTGTAGTATGTTTAATAATTCTGTCATGGCATAAAGATTCAGAAAAATAGTTTTTTTTTAAAAAAAAATCTACAAAATTATATATAGCTATTTCTTACTGTATTTATAGTACCTAATGGGAAAACTTTTCAAAAATGTAAATAATACCAGTGCATCTAAGCACGCACACAGAATTGTGATAAGAACTTCTAAGAAATTGAGATAAAAGTTGTTTAAAAATTTAAAAAATTGGTAGAGATAAAAGAAATTTTTGATTATTGTGATACTTTGAAAAAAAAATTAAAATTTTGAATAATAGTTTGTTTGAAAAAGAATTTTTTTTTTTCGTTCTGAATTTTATGTTGTTCAAATAGGACGAGTATAAATTTTGTCTTACAAATATCTAATTAAAAGAATTTGCTCACGAGGTACTACGTCTCCTTAAATTGCTTCATGAAGTAGTTTTCTCCCCAGATAGCTGCCGTATTGCCACCGAAGGTAATTTTCTTGTTTAGATTAAAAAGATTGGAAATGTCTCTTACGCACTATAATAGAAAATTTATTCCTAAGTACTATTGACTTTATTCTATATCCCTCAAAGGAACACTTCACTGTCAGTTTTCCTCTTCTAAAACTTTTTTTTCTTCCACTTCTTCAGTGAAGATGTTTCAGCCTGTCTTCACACGTATCTTAAGTAGGATCCTTAACTTAAGTAAGTGAAGAATATATATGTGCCAAAATTCTGCACATTCACTTGGATAGTGTCAACGCGGTAGATTAGCAAACGTCTTAATTGACACTGTGAAAATTTTTATATGTCTCATTTCTTCTGTGTGTTTAAATTTTCATCTTTGTTAGTGTTATATAATAAACATTTCTCTATAAAGAATTGTTGCATTATTTTCTTTATTGCATTATCTTTCCATAAATACATAAATTTACGGTATTGCTAAAAAAATTAGTAAT
This sequence comes from Nephila pilipes, assembly GCA_019974015.1. NCBI lineage: Eukaryota > Metazoa > Arthropoda > Arachnida > Araneae > Nephilidae > Nephila > Nephila pilipes. The sequence goes on along the minus strand of BMAW01060649.1, from coordinate 92,436 downwards.
ATGAGCCATCAAAGCACAAATATACCCATTCGAAAGAACGGTTTCTGCAATTTTGGTTGCTAGTGTATGATTTTTAAACGCTTATGTTTAAGAAACAAGATTATGATTTGTAAACGTATTGATGTTTTTAAAGTCATTAACATTTATTTTCCCCTTTCGATGTTCAGCTGGTGGTCGATTCGAAGTAGACGAGCGTTCCGGCGAGGTTCGGACCCTAGGCAGCGACCCTTTCATGCTGGACAAGGAGTATGTACTGTACGTGAAGGCGGAGGATCACAACGGCATGACGGAGGACAGGCAACACCAGTCAACGGGGGAGGAACGGCTCTCCATCATGGGAGGCAAAAGACCCCCTCAGTTCTACATGCAGAAATATGAAGCAACTATCCCGGAGAATCAGCGAAAGGACTCGGAGTAAGTGGACGATTATTTCCTTTGGTTGCTGTGGGACTGCCTGTGGTGCTCATTATAGAACGTAACTCATGCTAAGGCAGTTTTTGGCCCACGCTTCAATCTTTCTTCAAAGTGTAAAAATTGTTCCAATTTCATCATTTGTAATTTCTTCAACGATTAGAGAATTTTTGTTTGCTTGAATGCTTATTAACGTCACCCATAGAAACAGCACAAGAACTATTGGCGGCAAATCTCAACAATGACTGCTCGAGTTCGCGACCCTTTGACATCTGGGGCCAACAATTGGAGAACATTCGGATTTATCATTTTGAGAATTAAAAAAAAAATTCTTTGAATCAACCAATTTTATTTTGATTTGTATATCAGAGGTTCCCAAACCTCTTCAATTGACGTCACCTTTTTTTATCTAAGATTTTCCCAACGGAGCTATGCCTTTTGTAAAAGCACATTTAAACACAAGGCATAAAAATATGAGATTTCATGGCCTTCCAGGCCGCCGCGATGCAGACTTTGGAAACTACTGATGTATACAATGCATTTCATATTTCGTCTCTTTCAATGTACATTTCCTGAGAGTTTGACATGTTTCTTCTTCATTTCCAGCATCATCGAAGTGAAGGCTAAATCTTTCGCTGACCGTGAAATTCGTTATACTCTGAAAGCGCAAGGTAAAGGAGCGGGCACATTCAATATCGGGCCCACAACAGGAGTCGTGAAGCTCGCCAAAGACCTGGACTACGAAGACCTGCGCCAACCCAAGTCTTATTCACTTATCGTCACGGCCACTGAAGACTCGGGAGGATTCTCCACTTCGGTTGAGGTACGAAATTCTTCTTTTCCCCAGGGCTTTCCCTTTTTTATCCAAGAAAATAGAAATATCCTTACATAATACAATTTTTTTTTATTTAGAATTAGCTGGAGCAGCCATTCGTTGAATCGCTGAATTTTTAAAATAAAATTAGATCATCCACGCAGCAATGAAATTTTGACAAAATTTCGACAATAGGATATCTTTCAGAGCGTATAGCTGTAAAACACGTTTTACGACAATTTTAATGACACATAGCAGAGAAAGATCATGTACACGTGTAAAGTTGTGTGTTTATCAAAGTAGAAAGAATAGAGCCTGTCTCGTAAATGTATGGTCAGGTGATTTTTCGGAAAAATATCTTAGTTAAAATGCAGATGAAAATAATCAACATGGAAAACTACAGTAGCAATTTATTACAGTATTGATTATACTTGTATCATCTTATGTTCTCAATATTTGATTGAGGATATAAAATAAAAAAATACATTGATCCAAAAATATATGGACAAGTGGAGCTTTATCCATTATAAGTCAAATTTTGAAACCGTTGTTTCTAATTATTATGAATACCCGATCAGGCAGACTTTGAACTAAGATTTTACAATAAATCAGGTTTCATACAGAACTCTGATCTATTGTTGCTTTAACTTCGACAAGGTTGAAAATTTGCTTCCATGGACATACGCATCTCATTCTAATGCCTCCTAAAGAGTTTCCATCGGGTTAAAATCCGCGCTAATAGCTAGCCAACTCATAATGGTAGTTTGATTCTTTAGAAACCGAGTTTTAGTTGATGCGGGGAAGTGGATCAAAGCGTTGTCGTGGTAGAATATATAGTTATCACCTCTCACAGCTTTTCCAAATGGAAGTGAATTTAAAGAACATTCTGATTTTTTTTTCTGAAAATTGATAATTTGCATATATCAATTGTGTAACTGAATCAGAGCGCTCTCTCCACTGCTTGGCAGAGTTAAAAGAGCGAGGTTCGCGTCGGAGGTCGTTATAATCTCAACCATCTGAGTCATCTACATTGAATCGTTTTCATCGTGGAAGAGAATAGTTAACCATTCTTATTTCCAATGCATGTGTTTTATGGCCAAAATATTCGAGCCTCTCTATGATGTGTTTAGAGCATTGGTGTTCGACGCATGCTACAATGGACATGAAATTTGCTTGCTTCAAAATGACGATGAATGAGGGATAGCTAGGTTATTGGAAATTTGACGTACGTACATTTTTTGGCTGGAAGTAGCTCATAAAATCTATCTATGGTCTCCCTATTCGCTTTCTTATTATGGATGCCTGCAGTACATACATTAAAACGCGCAATGCAGTGGATTTGATGCATAAATATCACTCTGCAACGAAATATATTGTACATTAGATCTCCAGTAATATGTTTAGAAATTTCAAATCTTCATTCTTTCACATTTTGAAGCCATATTTCGATTTTATCAGCTCAACTTTAAGAGCTCAACTATAGCGAAGCATATCGTAATAAACTTCAAGTCGAAAAACTGATTCGTCTTTTATATTCTACAGCAATTGCGTTGTAGGAAAAGTTCTTGGAATATGCAAATTTTTCGATTCTGAGTTTGTCTCTCCAACTTCTTATAGCTGTCCATTTACTTTTGGGACAACATTTCTTAAAAATTACTAACATTTATTCTTATCTGATAAAAACGAACCAAAAATCTAAGTTATTAACTTTTATGATTATTATATAATATATAGCATTTATTATTTTTATTACTCCAATAGCTTTACTTTGTTTACCTTAAAAAATAACGATATATTTATGCGACGTGCTATAATGAATTAATTGACCATTATATTACATAAGTGTATGATGTATAATATCTTACTAATAACATAACGTAATGTGTATACTGCGCGATAAAAAAAAATGTAATAATTACATTCAATAAAAACGGCCGTGTCCGGCAAAATTACTTATCTTTCCCGTCAGCATTTGTTTCTTCCTAAAGACCATTGTTAAACAGTAAATTGATTAGTTGTTCTCGCAGTTAAGATCATTTTGCTTAACACTCCATTTGTGTTTGCGACAAATGTTACTATGTACAAATGTTATTTTGTATGCACGTTACTATGTAGAAGTGAGATGCAAATCGAGTCTTGTCATGTTAAAGAAAAGGTCTTGTACGGAATGAAAGCTTGAATCGAATCATTTCTCGACATCGCAAAATTGAATAACTCAACTTAATTGGTAGAGAACATTTTTATCTCTCTTTAATTACAGTAAGCGCTCTTTAATCCAGCGATAATTCGGCACGTTCTGTAATCCGGCATCAATTGAGCCATTCACTTTTGGATTTTTTTGTGTGGATTCATGATTTTGCTGACCTTGACCGACAGGTTGCGACTCAGAATGTTCAATGTTATCCCAATGTTTATCGTAACAGTTACTATTCATTTCAGTATATGTTTCTTGTTTTCTTAAATAATACATATTCCATTTGCACAATATTACAATCGTGCACACATAGTTTACTGTATTGTAAAATGTTCGCGATGTCAGCAGTTGCACTTCAAATGGTAACAAAACTAATAAGCGTAAGCATGTGATTAGAGTAGCTTATCACAACTTGTTTTAAATACTAACAAGTATTTAAATAGTATCATTGTACTGAATTTTCTTAGTGCTGCGCAACATTTTACATCTATACAATTGAATGAATGTCTAAAATTTGAATTTAATTTTGTAGCTGTCAGATTGGCAAAATACTTTGTCGAGTATTTACATCTTCTATACATATTCAAAATGAGCGTAAACATGTTAAATATACGTTTGAATCGTTTGAAATTTTATCTCCTTTAAAACTACTTTGAACTACTTTGATCCAGGTTGGCCGTGGTCCTTAGGATTAGAGAGAGCTAACTGTAATATTTTTAAAACGTTTTTGGATCTGACCCACAACATAGACTCTATTATGCTTATACATCTTTTTATCTTCTCCCCTCGTTTCTCTCTAGATACAGATCTTGTGGTGAAGAGCTGAGACGAAGCACCCGATTTCGAGACACTTCACAGACAGAATAATTGTTCATTATTACTATCATCTTCCGATCTAATTTTCGTATCCAGAATATCATATTTTAGTATCACTTATTTCTATCTTTTTTTTTTTTTTTAAATTCCATCGAATTGTGTGTGTTTTTTTTTAGCATTCTTGCATTCAGATGGAATTTTCAAGCAAATGCTGTGACGTCTCTGGTAGGTAGATTTATATAAGGTATTCTTGATGTCTACATACAAACTTGGAATACTCTATAGCTATATTCCATGAGCGCATTTGAACTAACGCTTAGAATGTTAATTTAATTCAGTTTTTACCTCGGGTTCGAATGAGTTGACTAACTAGAATTGAGAGTTCGAGTCATGAACCCTATTCCTATTCTAGAAATCCTCTGATCACTCCTGATACTACGAAAGGCTGATTCTAACGTCTCACTTTCATTCATTATCATTCAACCACCAACTAATAACTTTCAACTTTCTAACTCATCATTGCTTTTAAATGTAATTTATCCCAGCCATTCATTACACTTCCTAGCTTCTACCTAATCTAACTGAATTACGTTTTTATATATTCATGAGGTTTCATTTAAATCATTCAAACAGAAATGTCCCAATATTAGTTGATGGGAAAATCGCGATTAGAGCCCAGTGTCAGGACATTATATGATAAATTGAATTATGTAATCATTTTATTTAGGGAAATATATTTCAAGACACATTTCTATCTGAAACTTTGAAAAGTCGAGTTTTTTTTTTTTTAATAATGCCTTAATAACAATTAAATCTGTCAACACGTAAAGCCCCCCAGTGATTGCACAAATCTCACCTGAGGGACAAATTTTTGGTTTTTCTGGATTTTGTTAAAATGATTGTTTTATATGATAATATCTTGTTGATTTACTCCTACTTGTTTTACTTTATGTCTATTTATTATTTTTTTTCGTGCCTACGGAGAATGGTCAGGAATAGAAAAACCTTTAATCTGCGCATTCTTTATCAAGATATATGTCTTGGGTTCTAATAATTGGTCAGCATGTGCAAAAACATGTAAAACATATTCATGGGTGAGGAAACGTCGCTAAAAAAACACGGATGAGAAATGTCCACCGGTGGTTACACGCAAGTCCGAATGAAGAATTTAAAAATGATCATCATCATGTCACCATTCATGTTTAAATTCTTAACGCTTATTTTTTTCACCAAAAGCTGTTTAAAATAATCTTTTTTTTTTTTTTAATGAATGATCATTGATATTTGAATAAATATACGTGAGCTTGAATTTTTTGAATAGCTTTCCGATAAGTGGCATTTTCAGAATCATCTAAATATATATCAGACAATTGCTACATTTAAAAAAATGTATGAATAATAAAAATCAACTTTTTTACAATAAAACTATTTTATACGTTCTAATAAGTCGAGTGAAAAAAATATGATACTATTGAGATACACAACATTGAATCTTATTTCACTACGATACTATGAGATTTGATACGTTAGTTACCGCAAAGTTTTTAAGAAACTGTGAATTGTAAAGGGATTATAACCATATGCAGTTAATGTATATGTATGTGTGTGTATTGCAAGTGTTCAAGTGGCGCTCATTCTTGTTAATTTTAAAATCATTCGCTTTTTTTCTGTTTTAAGTCGCCAGAGTTGTTGATAATTTGCGCAATTTCCGTATTTGTCCAAGTTGTGACAAAAACTCCTTAATCTACAAATCAATAGATGTCCTAGACAAAATTGTAAAAGCAAAAACGATAGAAAGTGTACAAAATAGAGGAAGGTTGCTAAAGCACCATGTACTGCCATCGTTTGTGCTATCTAATGGGAAAATTGAATAATTGATTTTTATTAACGATGCACTCAGAAGCAACAAGAGGGTTATTGGGGACGGAATTCGAATCCCAATCAAGTGACGACACATCAACCGGAACCACACTCCCACACAACGCCAATGCGAGGAAGCATCGAGAGATTTAAAGTGCATGAGCCCGACTGCAAGGAGATTCTTCAGTGGCATTAGAGCCCGAACAAACGATTCGACGGAAATAATGCCGGTCGCGAGCTCGATCTCTCGACTACCGAGAACCCAAGTCGTCCGAGTCGTACTTGGGAGTGAGTAGATTCGTCAGTTACTTGCACTCGAATGTGACTCGGGGTTTATAATTGCCAATGTTCATTTCTCATGATAGAATCATGTAAAAATATTCAATTAATAGTCCATTGAACGAAAAGATTTGTGATATTTCGAAAGAAATATGTGTTTGAAGTAAGAATGTACATTTTTTATAAAGAAATTGGTATTTGAAGGTCTCATTTCTGTTGCAGTTGACTATCAAAGTGACAGATGTGAACGACAATGCTCCCAGATTTGAGCTACCGGATTATCAAGCGCATAACGTCGATGAAGACGTAGCCGTTGGAACTTCCATTTTACAAGGTAAGCTCTTAACTTAATGAAATAACGACATCTAAATAAAAGAGGAAAGGAGTGTATACCCGTTGTAATTTGATTGTCGATTTCGTTTCCCTTAGCAACAAACGAATCCAAGTTTCTAGGAGGATTCTGGTATCTAATTGCGACTAATATTTTGCGCAATGTCATACTCTTTCAAAGGTTTCTTGCTCATGACACAATCATTAAATTTTAAAAAAAATTCATCTGACTATATCATTTAATGCTTTGAAAAAGTTAAAAATAAAAATTACATTTTATTTCTCAAACATTTTTAAAATAATAAAAATTATACTGTTGTCATCGTTTAAAGAAAGAATTTTTCAGTACAAGTGTGTATTTAATCAAATGAATTTATTTTATAATATTTATAAACCTACCTGTCAAATTTAATTTAATTTGGAACCACATTTGATCTAAATTAGATCAGAAATCAGATAACTTAAATCCAATATATCTCCTTCATTATATCCTTTTGAGCTTTTCTACCTTGTTTTGATTTTAACATTTCATGAACTCTGTTGCCGCATATGTAAATGAGTCGAAAGAAATGAGTCCATGCTCGAATTTTCGATCTTGTATTCCAGTAGATTCATAATTCTCGATACAATCAAATGTTCATAATTGAGTCCGCAGTTTATTGCATTTGATAAAAATTGTTTTATAATTAGAAGGGTTTATTTAAATGTAGTATTTGCAAAAAAGATGTCCTTTTTTTTCTCAATGAAATCATTGAACTGAAGTGTAAAAAAAATTTAAAATATATTTATAATAAAAATACAAAGAGTATTTATATACATTTTTAGAAGGATTTCGAGTCTGTTTTTTCAATGCTTAAAATGTAAAGACAGGGTTTTTAAAGGTTTGATCTCGTGTTTCTGGCCTATAAATATGACTCGCGCTTTCTATGACAGATGGGGCTTTAGTAAAAGATTTTTAAAGGCGTTACTCGGCATTTCTCTTTCGTTATTTTCCATTGGCCTTCTATCGCAGTGTTTGCGTTTGGAAATATCTCTTTTCAACAGACTAAATACTCATCAGTCCATAGGTGAAACGTCAGGATATTTTGTAGGAATATGGTTTAACTGTATACAACAGATAACAGTGTATGTTTTCATTTTTTCATCGTATTACAATGGAAGTCTTTGTGACGAGTGACTTTATCTTGTTGCAATTTTTCACTGTGAAAGTCGTTGGAATAAAAAAACTGAATCTCTGAATGTATTGTATGCCATTCTCATTCTCGAAATAAGCCATTCTCTTCACAGTATGATGAGTTTATTTTAACATTGTTTTCCACTCCTCTTATTTTTAATCTGCCATTGTAACAGAAACCAGCAACTATCATAAATCCTTTACCAAAGTTTCTTCGTATTCCCAACAGCAGATTTGGATAGCTAAATGCATGCTCTATTAGAAGACAACAGTTTATTTCCATTTATCTCCTGTTAAATGGTTTTCATTCAGAGCTCTACAAAATGTCTGACGTTGAGATCCATGACTCGACGAAAGACAGTGAACATTACATTTTTTAGCCCCTTTCCTTTTAAACTGCTACTCGTCAACTTTATTATTTTGTATATTGTTACTACAGATGTTTGCAAAAGATTCCTGCTTCGATAGATTTCCCCTTGTTTCCATTAATTTCACTTCAGAAACAATCAGTACGCGCATTTTCAGGACTATCATTTGGATTCATATTTCTTAGTAGAAGCAATGATTGAAACCTTTGACTTTTTCGTTTAATAATGTAGCTTATTTTGTGATTAAAATTTTTCATACCAAGCGTTTTAACGCGTTCTTCAATTATCAAATAAGATTTCTTCTCGGAAAGCGCAAAAAGGTATCCTTTGATTCATACCTGTTTACATCTGCCATTTTGAAAGAATAACAAATTCGACATTTTATCGTATAATTTTTTATTTTAAATAAAAAGATGTTGCCATGAATCCCCACCCAAATATTTGAATTTTTTAATCTTATATCGAAATCTTTCTAAGAATCTGCAAACAATAAATATATAACCTAATTTATATAACTATATCGTGCCTGTGGTTTCGAGTCTATAATGGGGATTAATGTTAAAATTACTAACATCTGGGAGATACATCCCAACAAATACATAAACTAGTGATAAACCCAACTGTAGAAATTTCATTGCATGTTTGTCCTCAAAGCATCTTTGGAGTAATACATAATTATATCCTTCATAATGTAATATGGATATTTCCTGTACTATTACCATTTTATTATTACTTGCAACATAATTATTATTATTATGCGTAATTAATTAATTTAAGCCCTTCTCAGTTATTCAACAGAACGTTTTAAATGTAGAGGCACTTTAAATGGATTTTCAAATCTCTTGTTGAGACAGAACAGATCATCAATCCTTTCGCCGGTGAATACGTAAACTTGGGGGAGTCCTCTGCGCAATGAATAAATTTTGTGGAGATTAATTTAATTTAGTTCTTACTTCGGATGACACTTGGGCAGGGAAACAATGTCCAGATGTCTGGGAAATCCCCTTTTCAGGCACCGAATTAATTAAAATGGAACTTTAAATGAGAATAAATTAACCGAATTAATTCATACAATGAGGAACTCTTGTTAAATTAATTCATTTCGGTTTATGAGATGTGTGTTAGAATTGAATATTACATTTAAGTATTTGTAATAAGAAAAATATTTTCTGGACTTCAACAAAAAAACTCTAAAGTAGGAGACGTAAGTTTTGATTTATTAAACTTAATTTGATTTAAATGTTAAGTAACGGAAATATCTTGAGATATTTTTTTTTAAAAATAAATCTTCTACCTCTTTCTTTAAGTAGCACTTTGTTTATACCCACGGGTTTGACATATATTTGTTTTCCTTGAATTTTATTCGCTTAATGATTATTTTTCGTTTCAAAGCTATTTTACTTCAAGTGGATCATTTATATACTATACTTTATAATAGAGGCAAACGATTTTTATATAATTTGTCATAGCAACTATGATAAGTTATTTAAAGTTTAAATTATCGTTTGGCATAGTTTTATTCTTCAAATGTTCTTCTATTCAGTCGCTAGACCCATTACTCAAAGCTGACTAGTATGGAACGGCGCATTAAAAGTGAAACTGCTCCACTAAAAGTAAAAATTCGATTACCTGCCACACACAGGGTATTGTGTGCGTCAAATCTCTTCATGAACTATGTACAATGATTGCAGTATACTAATGTGGATTTCTTGGAGAAGGTTGAAGTAGTATATAGGTTCGAAACAAATTCCAATACGATCCGCAATGTCTTCAGGACAATGCAAAACCACCCCCTACCGCCGGGGTAATTCATAAAAATTAAAGAAACTTCACTGGACAATATTTGAATATCCTCCCTGCAGGCCGGACTTCGGACTACTGTTTATTTGGAACCCCCAGGGAAACGTTAGGTGGAGAAAGAATTTCATCCAATGAAGAAGCGGAGGAATTTTTGCGCAATTGACTCCGTACACTTCGAACTTCTATTTATCATACAGGAATTTTAAATTAATAAATTTGTTACCATTTTTTATGTATATAAAAATTTAAAATAATATAGCTTTATAACATTTTTACTCATGTATAAATGTAAAATTAAGAATTTGATTACAGCATTTCCGATTTTAGATATAAACAGAGATGGGGAAATAAATATTACTGTGCAATTTTTTCTTCAAATATATACGAATAATTAATAATCAACTGCTGTATTTACATTTGTATAAGCTGTGAATTTTCCTTCAGGTGTATCTTGCATAAAATCTGCTGCAATTATAAATTAAATTTTTTGCAGATTCCTTGTATACATAACATAGTTTACCCTGAACATAATTATAATTTTAACAAACTTCGAATTTAATAAATTTTAAAATTTTATTATTCAAATTTTAATTAATTTGTAAGCGAATACTGTAAATACTGTACCATACTTAAAATTTGTGAATATTTGTTAGAAGCAAATAGCATTCATCAGATATCAGCGCTATGGAAAAAGTAGATTTTGAGAAAAGTGTACCGGAATCCTAAACAAATACATTTTGAGAAAAAGATAAATAGAGATATATTTTATCTATGGCGTGGGATGCATTAATTAACCATTTTAAATTTAAATTGTTTAGCGTGCTTTCAATCAAATTCTCATAAATAATATGGAATTGAATCGGGGAACCACCATTTTTTTAAAACAAAATTTAAAAAAAGGAAAACTTTGATGGATTATAAGGTCTCAGTCTTTCAAGAAAAAATGACATTTAAGAAATTACAAGTTGAGAGCATTTTGGAAGCTCTTAAGCCTTTTAAGATTTTTTCTGTTTTCAACAGTCTTTGAAAATGAGTGATTTTGGCCTGTCACTTGCCAGGAAATTGAAATTTCAGGTTAGAAAATGAAAATAGTTTTAACCTTTTTCTTATATAAAAATTATTTTTTTTTTAAAAAAAAATGTAAAAGTTATGCATGCAACTTAATTATGACTGGACAATGAGTTCTGTAGTAGATGGTAGGGCCGGGAGCTGTTTGTTTTTCAATAGCACAAAACGTTCTCTATGCCGGCACGCAACTGACTGGTAGAACGATGACAATCATATGTTCATGGAGTGACCATCATTAAAGCACTTCACTCAGACTTATTTTTATAAAATACATGATAGAGAGAAAATAAATTATACGTTCCTATTAAGTTGTGCAAATCAAGGGTAAAAACTGATTGAAAATGGGTATTGAACCCGAAAGAAGGAGAGTATTTATAGTGTCCCACAGGAGAGCAATTAGTGGCCAATCGAGGAAACATAGTATTACGGCGATAAAGAACCAGAGAGGGGGAAAAAATCTGAAGCAGAGTGAAGTGCCGGTTCGAGAGCTTGTATTTCTACTGGTTCTCAGGAAGAGAATTCGCATTTTAATATTGCAATAAAAAAATAAACTTATTTTTGTGTGTTCACATTTCAATATCGTATTTTAAATAATTTATTCCTTATTTTCTGCAGTGTCCGCCAGCGATATGGACCAGAACAAGAACGCCGAGATTGAGTACTCGCTGGACAAGGAAGACTTCACCATAGACAACAAGGGTATCATCTACTCCAACAAAAGGTTGGATGCTGACATCAACAACACGTACGTGCTTACGGTGCGCGCAACGGACAGAGGCGATCCTCCACTCACAGGCACGGCCACAGTGCGCATCTACACGGAGAACAAAAACGACGAGCCCCCCAAGTTCAGCCAAGACGTGTACACCCCCAACGTGGACGAGAACGCGGGGCCCAACACCCTCGTCACCACCGTCGTGGCCAGCGACAAGGATGGTGACAACATCTATTTCGGATTCGTAGGAGGGGGAACCGTTTCGGGGATGTTCCAGATAGAAGAGAGGACAGGTGAGTCTATTTTTAGAATCTTTGCAGATGTTTTCGCCACTTTTGGGGACTATTTATCCTCCCGTGGTGGAGGTCATTTGATGACGGGTGGTTCTATCTTTCGGTCCGGAGAAAACTTGGCAGGTGCGCCTTTTGCAGTGCCTTTAACAGCAAATCGGAAGGAAGTTCCCTTCCGAGCTAGTTGTCAGGTGTTTCTTTTATTCCTGTCGTTTATAAGTTGCAACTTGCGGAAGATAACTTGGGGAAGAAAGTATTTTTGCTATTCACAGATTTTCAAAAAATATTTAGAAAAGGTTGTTTATCCAGACATTTATTGCATTTGATATATAATCCCTGTTGTACTGAGTGTCATATACAACATTTTCCGTTGACATATTCAACAGTTTGATACTGAGATGGTAAGTGTAATTAAACACACTGTGTCTTAATTAAAAACACTGAGGTAAGTTTTGCTTTCGGGATATATTCAACTAATTGTTCGAGGCTGGGATCTTGTGTTTCAATCTGGAATCTGTGTATGTCATCGTGTATTCCAATCCTGGATCACTCCTTCGACGATGGGTCTTGATTTTGACTGGGTCTGGAGTAGGTTTGAGCTGCCAACCTGCGGTTCTGCCGACAACTTGTCCGGAGCGTCTTTATCAATAGAGCCAGTTAGAATTCCTGTCAAGCTAGTTATTAGGCACTTTTATTCTTGTGGTTAGTAGTTTCGACGAATAGGAGAGGGCCGCCGTAATTCCTTCCTTGGAAGAGGTGAGAGAGAATTTCGGAGGGTATCACGTTTTAGATTTGTGGGCAAAATAAACCTGTTAACCTGTTTTGATGTATCCAATCCTACCACAAAAGTATTCAAACGATAAGCATTTTTTTCTATTTTCGCAGGTGTGATCCGTTTGATCAGCGGTCACATCCAGTTGGACAAGGACAAGTACGAGCTGAACGTGACGGCTCGCGATGACGGGGCGTGCTGCAAGAATGGGGCACTTACTACGCACACCAGCACCGCCCTGGTGGTAGTCTTCATAACGGATGTAAACGACAATAAACCGCTCTTCGAAGAATGCAGCACATACGCGCCCCAAGTAGAGGAAGGGGCACCTAGCGGGACGAATGTCATCAAGGTAAGTGGCCATGGGCTGCTATGAAAATGCTTTTTTGTGTTTTAAGACGGAACAGTAAACTTTTCAGTTTTGTGATTTTAAACACAGAACGTGATTTTGGACACAGTGGCTGCGATTGGGAATTAGATGCAAGAGGACACAAGTTTATAGGCAGTAAAAAATAATGGGGTGGGGAGTATAAAAGGAAGTGGTTGAGAACTCATGTATAAAAAATTTTAAAACTTGGTTACAATGTAAATTTCTTACTTTTTCTGAGCTCATTTGGACAGAGAAGTAAAAGTTTACAAGTTTATACTAACTTTATTGTGGTTTAGTTTTAATAATAGAATTGTTTGTGTTATTCTTTATTTTGATTAATACTTTATAATATAACTTCCATTAAAGGAACTATATTATATATTCATTAGAATTAAATAGAAGTATTTCGGGAAATAAAAAAAATGATCAATGATAATTTCATTTAAAAAGTATGGCTTGCTAAAAATAAATACTGAAAAAAAAATGTGCCAATATCCGACCTGTGAGTTCTGTGGCGCTTTACTAACAATTAGACACGACGCACGAATCTAACAACCGTTTCGTGATACTTGGCATTACATTTTGTGCAGGTTTCTACTATATTTTTAAATAATAGAAATTTTGGAAGAAAATATCATTAGGGTATTGAGAAAAAAGGGATATACAAATGTGTTTTGCAATTAAATAAAATTTTATTTTTTGCCACCTCCTTTCTTTCCATTTGCTACCGCTACTCTCCAATGCTATACGTAACCTAAGAATAATAAGGCCATTCTTAATTCAGACTGAAATTATGATGACTGTAATGAAGTTAAAAAGCTTAAACTCTTGGCCATTTTGAATTTTTAAAATGACTTCGGTTTTCACCTTATATTGTCGCACTCCCACATTTCAGTTTTTGCAAAGCATCTTTTTGCAGGTAATATGGCAAATAAACATGATAAGGTAACTTTCCTATTCTTCTCAATAAAATCCATTTCTACCAAATTTTACTTCACTTAAGGAAAAAAAAGCAATGAAAAACTACATAACTTTATCATTTTTATGCACAAATAGTTTCATTTCAAATAGAATTTTATTTCTGTTTGAAATTATTCGAATGTAAATAAGAAAAGAAGTTCATATTCTCTTGCCCCCAGATGCCCCTAATGCTGTGTCTGTATGATGATATATTGACCAGATCACAAAATAAAAAATATATAATGAGAAAAATCAGAATATAGTGTTATATTAAATATAATAAACGTATGAAATAAAAAAAAATCGCATAAGGAATTGTGCCCACTAGTGAATGGGAATATATCCACCAGAGACCATTTAACCTATACGTTTCCGAAAGCACAGTGATTCATGTATGACCCCGAAGTGGTTTTAGAAAATTCATCCCATATTACTGAAGAGCAATAAAAGTCTGACAGAATCAACAATACATCATATTTCTCTAATTCCCTTACACCCCAAATAAAGGTAAATTTGCCAAATCGAAGTAACAACGGCTATGGAAGCCAAGTAAACAGTGATATCCTCGTCCTCAGCATAGGTCTGTTTACAAATCTTGTTAGGTGTATTGCAATAGCTTCTTGTTAATTTCCTTTTCAAAGTAGTAGAGTCATCTGTTGTTTAACATTGAAATTAATAGCGAGACTGCGAAGTGGCTGTATTACCAGCGCCAGCCCTAATACCATCAGGCATCTGATTTTAAAATGTTATTTACCAAAAAATTATTCATGGGAAGAACTTTTTATTTGATGATCTTGATTCTTAAAAATTAAATTTTTCATCTACATTTTATATGTGACTTCGAATAAGTTAGGGGACTCGTTATTAATGACGAGTTTTAATATCTTGCGAGTGAGATTCGTTTACAATTACCCGCCTTTAAAAAGAAATCCCGATATCGACAAAATACAGTAACTATTTTCAAACTTCACTATATATTGAGTTTAGAATGAGGTATAATGAACTCTCGGTTATAGTGAACTTTTTCACTGGGTCCAAATGATTCCCTATTTGTATTTAAGTAATATAATTTTTTAAATGCTTATAGTGAGATCTTGAGAAAATGATTGTCCACTGAACTGCAGTTTCCTTTTCAAGGAATTTTTTTTTTTTTAGTTTTTCAAAAGTAATTTTCCACATGTATACAGGATCTCGAAAGACACTATTCTTAAATTTCCGTCTCAAACCCCATTCTTTCACTCTCCTCACCGTCCCTAGGAATCAGCCATCAGTTCATTATTCGATAAATTGTATTCCTTGTTCCCCACCGTTTCTAGAAATCATCTGGTGCTAGAAATCTTCTGGAAACTACACAAACCCCATTCTTCAAACCATCCTAGAAAAATTAGGACAAAAGTTAGACGTCATCTGATAACCTCCTTTCTTCTCTAATCTTGCCAAACTTAATAAACAATTACAAATTTTTCCATAGGATGCAAAAATAGAAACAATACCGCTTAGAAATTTTTCATTTCAAATAAAAATACATTTCAAGTGTTATTTATTTTTATATAAAATTAATATTTAAGTAATTGATAACTAATTAGTAAATTGGGTATTATTACAAAAATTGTTTCAACGAAACTATCATCAAATGCTAAAAAATTTCAATATTTCAACCAAATTGGATATAACGAATTTCCATTTATAGTGAACTTTTTAGAGTCCGCAGACAGTTCTCTATAGTAAGGTTCGACTGGATTTTCAATTTTTTGGTGATTTCTCGGAAATAAATTAATGAAATATAATGACTTATATTATTCGCCCTTTCGAATATTTCAGTATTTTCTTTTGTATTAACTGTTATTAATATCATTTTCAGGTGAAAGCAATCGACAATGACAAAGGTCACAACGGTCAAGTGCGGTATTCCATCGTTCAACAGCCTAATCAGAAAGGAACCAAGTTTATCGTGGATGAAGTCACAGGAGACATTCGCACCAATAAGGCAAGGACACGCGCTTTAACTTGGATCTTTTCGGCAGATATATTTTTAGGCTTTTTCATTTCACTTACAGTATTTATTTTAAAAAAATATGTTACGTTATAGTGTAAGCGACTAATTTTTTTGATGTTGCATAAATAACTTCTCAGGAGAAGCAAAAAGCGTCGTCTTAAAAAATGACAGCCGTTTGTGTTCTCTTGAATTTCATTGAAATTGGTTTATTAAAATGAAATGAAGGGGGTTCTTGCTTAAACATTAGATAAAGAATAATATTTGGAATTTAGTATTTTTGACAACTTAATTTAGAAATTAATTTTCAAAATTTCATTTATATTATTTATTATAGAATTAAAAAAAAATTATATAGAAGAAATCGATTTTTTTTATTTATTTATTTTACAATTTATTGCGAATGTGCGCCGATTTGAGGGTAATATTTTTAAATGATTATTCATCTAAAATTAGTTTAAACAGTTAAACAGTTCAAAATTATAAAAAGGTAATATATATATATATTCTGTCTTTATGTTAGTTTTTTTACAAAAAAAAAATAGCGATAAATATGCAACAGTAATTTGCTTATGCAAAATACACAATGCGCCACATTGAAAATGTAATATCAAGAAGATGTGATTAGAAAGTGACGAGACTAGGCAAACAGAGTGAGACAGCAACGGACAATAAATTATCTTTATTTCGAAATTATATGCATAATACAGAGCGAAAAAAGCGTAAATTCAGTGGGTTATAGGACCACAGTGGACGGCAATACACAAAGCAACACGTCTGGGTACAGAGTCAGTGAGAGTACGGATGGCTCTCCATTTCCTGTTAACTATTTTCCACAGTTTGTCTTTTGAATGTGGCAGTGGCTGCAAAGGGCGTCTAATTATATCTAAAATGTTTTCAATAGGTGAGATATCAGGATAGAACAGTGGTCAGGGAAGCATCTGTACACCTTGCAGAGCCCGTTGACTGATGCGAGCAGCGTACGGTTGGACGTTATCCTGCTGATAAAGGGCATTGGACACCCCCTGAAGGTAGGGGAGTTTCACCGGTCACAGCACATCATAGATGTATCGTTGGCCGTCATAGCACGCTGAATACGAACTAGAGGCGACCTGGAATTGTACGCAATTCCGCTCCAAACTATAATGCCGCGTTGTTGCGCGGTGGGGCTTCCCACAATTGCTGAAGGATTGCACCTGTCTCAACGTCAACGTCCCACTCGTAAGCGGTGACTGTCATTGGAGAGTAGATACGTGACTCGCGTCTGAGAACACGACCCTGTGCCATTCCGTCTCTACATCACTCCAGCCAGGCACTATTGCAGATCTTGGAGTCTATGCAATGGGATCAATGGCAGACTTCTTAACGGACGCCATGAGTATAGGCTATCAGCAATCAATCGATAGTAAATGGTTTGGGTCGATATGGGAACATACAAGGTGTCTTGAACATACTGCAGAATGGAGTAAAAATGGCTTTCGACTCAAATTCCGCTTCTCGGCTGATGAATCGAACCATGCATGTAGACGTCACTCTGGCTGCACTGGCACTTCTAAAATTTGCCACATTTCCTTGTTCAACCATCTTCGCCATCAGCTGGTGCACTGTGAAAGCGTTCAGGTGTGTGTCAGCTGAGATTTGCCGGATGGACTACCCTGTCATTCTCAATCCGATCACCATGTCCCTCGTAAAATCGTCTGTCCTTTGACGACGATCAGGTATTCTCTATTATACACGTCCTCTGAGACAAGACAAATTTTCTATGATTTCCCTAGCAGAAAGAATGGCAGTTTGAGGGTTGAGTTTTCATCCCCTCTTGTGAATCATCAAAATAGTTTCCTTTCAGTTTCTACTGGTTTTCCCTTATATCTTCATTGCACTTCTTAACGTTCCCTTGTATTTCCTTTAACGCTGCGCATTTCACACCATTCCCAGAACTCAGTGACGTGCGTGTACCCTGAAATTTGCATAATTTTCTGGCCACTCTAATAATAATTTATTGAAAATATATACAGCATTTTATTTTCCTACACAATACAAAGTCCTCTAGCATATACACACTTGTTGCATGTAACCGTTCAATTCATTCCTAGAAACCATATATGGTTAGTACTTTCAGCTGCTTCGTTGAGTTTTCATCCCCTCTTTTGAATCAGCAAAATAGTTTCCTTTCAATTTCATTTTGCAGCCTTAGAAATAGGTAAAAATGCAAGAAAATTAACCTGGAAGAATAGGTAGGGTGTTCTGGATTGGTAGCATTGTGCCTATCAAGGTATTTCTTCACATTCAAGGAATGATATCCCCCGTCAATGCCATGAAAAAAAACTGGCCATTTTTGTCTGATTGTATCCCGTAACTGTTTTAGAATCTCCACACGTTAAGTTTTTTCTGACAGCTGTTTCTCTGTCAGCGCACTCAACACTTTCGTCCGCATTGGTTGAGAAGACATATTCCCTCTGAAAACCCTCTTCAACGCTTGCGTGGCCTTAATGAAAACGCATCTGTCAAACATTGTCATTCTTTTTATCACATCTTTTTGCACGCTTTCTCCAGAATCTCAGATGATTTAAGCCTGTAAAACGCACTATTTGATGTTGGCACACTGTTCTGAAATCGGCATTTCAAAATCAAATGAATGAAAATACCACTTTATCAGAAACAAACTGTAAATTTTGCCGACAGTAAAGAAAAGCTGCCATGTGGCTTGAGTTATGAAGAGAATATAGGTTGACAGTGTTGTTAGAATTGATAAATCTCACGGCTTTAAATCTTCTCATCAAAATAAGCTTTACAGCATGATTTTGGTTTTTAACCTTTCAAAAGATAAAACTAAAAACTATTTGTAACGGAAGAATAATTGGCTATGGAAAGGCTTTCAACAAAAAGCCAGTTTCCGCTATCAGTTGCCGAGTGGCTTTATTAAACTTATTTTAACCAATATGCCTTTGGCGGCTTACTGTCGGGGAGGAAGAGCAGTCCAGTATCAGGTGCTAGCCAGTCGGAGAGACACATATCGGGAAGGAGAAAAATTTGTCCGAGTTTAGAATTTCTGTTTGTAGTGCAGGCATCTATTGTCTAGAATACAACAATTCCGGAAAATTTTTGACCGAATTTAATATAATTTCTAGAAATTCTGTGAGCTCCTTTAACAAATTTTTAGAGGTTTGGGAAAATTGCGAAAAAATTGTATAATTATTATATGTACACAATTTATGAACACCTTTTGTATTTTTCTGATCGTGAATTTTCCTCTGCAGGTCTTTGACAGAGAAGGCGACGACGGCCGTTTCGTGAGCGTTACAGTCAAGGCGACGGACAGAGGGAATCCACCTTTGGAAGGGGTGTGCTCATTCAAAGTAGAGATCACGGACATCAACGACAACCCTCCCCTGTTCGACCGGCAGGAATACAGGGAAAACGTGAAGCAGGATACTCCCAAAGGAACCAACATACTTCGAGTGTCGGCCTCGGATGAAGATGCGGACAATAACGGAGCCATAGTGTACAATTTGACGGCCCCCTACGATCCCACGGACCTGGATTACTTCGAGATCAACCCTGATTCAGGATGGATCAGTCTAAAGAAAGCACTTGATGTAAGTAGAATGAACAATCGCGTAAGATAAACCGTATCATTCATTTAAGTTCTCTAGGCAAGATTCAAATGACTTGTTAGTCAGATGGACAGCTGATAATCTCAATGATGTGAAATCAGGGGATTAAGAAAACCAAGTGAGCTGTTCCACTTGATCATCAAGATCATCTAACCTTTTTAGAACACAGCAAGCGTGTGAACAGGGATGTTTATATCTTTGATCACAGATCGTTCTCCAGAACACTTAGCCTGGAATGATCAGTGAGAATACTGCAATAATGCTCGGCTACGATATTAAGGGACCCCAAGCGACTACAAGATATACCACCCCTCATTTCTCAGATTCCTTTTCATGCCTCACGGTAGGATTCAATCAACATGAAATGCTTTTGTGTTCACCAGAACACACGTTCGATTATCTGAAAAAAAGTAAATGATGGTTTGTGAGACCAGATGACCTGTTCCAATTGCTGCTGTGCTCAGTTTTGGTAGTTTCGGCACTATTCTAGTTACTTCATAGCATTATTATTCAAAAATTATTTACAGAAATGTCTGTGTATATTATTCATTCAGTATTGAATACAAGGTGTTTTTTTTTTTAAGATAGTGCCGTTTTTAAATATGGCAGCTGCAGTACTACTGTCGCCATTCCATACAGGTGCACCAAGCACCTACATCTGTTGTTTTATCACAGATGCATTCGTCTCTCTTTACGTATGTTCGTGCGCATTTAATATCGTTGAATATGCCGCCTATTGTGACATAAGCGCCATGATTTATTTTATGTATGCAAAAGGTATGAAAACTTTTAAAATTCATCAGCATATCAACGAAGTGAGTGGCCATTTGCAAATAAAACAAAACATCGATGTATGGAATGGAGGCATTTACTCAAACAAACAATTTTAACAAGCAATATCATATGCACCGTGTTTTCGGATATGCAAAGAGGTCATATTGGAGTATTTTTTGCCTCGAGGTGACGCAGTAAATTTCAAGATATATTGTGATACCATAAATGAACTGAATCGTACAATTCAAAACATAAGGCGTGACATGCTCAGAAACGGGATTGTTTTGCTGCATGACAATGCACGTTCACACGTGGCTGGTCAAACCCGAGATATCAAAGCTTGGAAAAACGTCATCCCCTCAGTAATCAGAAATGATGATTCCAGGTTCAAAATCCACAAGCACACATACATTGAAATGTGGTAATTTGGGTTGCACATTTAAATGTGTATCAGCATAAGTGTTGTGCATTTCCTCCAGCAAAATAAAAGTGCGAAACTATGGATGGCGAGTTTTATTTGTGCTATATATGGGTGAAATAAGAAACTATTTATTATTTGCACAAACAAAATTTCTCATCATTGGAAACATTTTGATTCCAGCCGCACTCTCGTAAGCCAATCAGTTGATTTAATATTAAATTTTAAAATAAGTCAGGGACTTTTGCCCCCCCCCCCCGCTCCCGTATGTATAAAGATGAAGCATCTTCCATAAGTTATGTCTTTTGTTTAATATATTCTCCTTTTTCAATTTTTACCTCTTTATATGTTAAGTTATATTTGTTTAAGATTGAATAAAATAAATTAAATAGTATTGTTTTTTAGAGACAGAATAAAATCATAATTTAAACAAAGTTTTATATTTTCAGGAAAGTAAACTGATTCAGCAAATTTTTAAAGTTGGAAATTCAATACTAAAAAAAAGTTTTCTTTATATGAATATAAATTTATTTTTGATAAATTCTTCTTCATTTTAACTCTGATAAAATTGTATTTCTTAATAATAAAACTTTTTTGTTTTGTTTTAATGCAGAGAGACCAGTACCATCTGCGTGCTATAGCACTAGACAAGGGTATTTCTACCCATAGGGCCACTGTGGAAGTCATCATTGATGTGGTCGATCGAGCCAATAATCCTCCTATATGGGACCAGCCAGTTTATGGTCCCATATTTATAAAGGAGAATTATATGGTAGGCCAAGTGGTGGCCTCCATTAAAGCTCGGTAAGACAATTTATTAACAATCTGAACTTGGAAAAGTATTTCAAATAACTGTTACATTTTATATTTTGTAAACACTGTCATTAAATTGTGAATTCTTATTTTAGCTGAAAGTTAATCAAAAAAGTTATATTTTTCAATTATTTTAATAAAGAAGGTTTACTCTATCAATAAAATAATGCTTGTATGATACACAAAATTTATTACTTAGTTTCAAATTTCCATAAAAATGGAAGCTACATTAAACATATCTAAAAATATATACATCAATTATTTTGAAACATAAATTTTCTTAATGCTCAGAGATACAGTGTGAAAATTAATTACAATAAATTTTTACAATAAAATTTTGTAATTTGATCTAAATTATAATATATGAATAAAAAATATTGTACTATCATTACATTTGTAAGTGTTTACCGTAGTTTGATACTTTACAAATAAATCAGACTATTTTGCATGTATTGATATAAAACACAGATTTCCTTTAATTCATTAAAAAATTTTTTTATTATATTTACATATATATGTATAATGCAGGCAGGTGAGTTTCAGGAAATATTAAATTATTCCTTAAAGATACTATTTAAAATGAAAATATTTGGCTAATAATATCAAGTGAAAAAAAATAATAATATAATGCCATTAATAGAAGTCAAGAAATAAATGGTATTCTTAATTTTTGATGTTAAATTTGAAATTTAATTTAAAAAGTATCTGAGACCTTTTAATGCTTCAAATTCTGCATTTTTTTAAAAAAAATTGTTAAAAATAGAATCAATTTTGCTGATTCTGAAAGTTTCGGGAACAGATTGCTACAAAATCGAGTTTTAAAATTGTAAGCAAAAATATGACATACTGAAAAAAACATCTGTATTTATGCTTTTCTAAAAACGCTTTTCACGATTCTAGTACATTTTCCTCAAAATCTAATACAATTACAGCACTGGTATATCTTTCACATTATAAAATGAAGTTATTTCCTATACAATGTACTTATTATTTTTTTTAAAGAAATACTCTCTAATTTTAGGCATTGCACTGTATTAATATGAAAATAAAGGAAAATTAGAATCATATAATTTTAAAAAAATTAAATAATAATTGTTTACTGCATAGAATATTATGTTTGTAAGTACTCTGCACACAAAATTTTTAAGTAAAAAAATACAGAGAATTTTATACAAAATTCTCTGTATTTTTTAAAGTTAAGTACATGGCTTACAAATGTAAATACATGTATTATTAATTGCTCATTCATGTATACATTTACCAATATAAATGTGATTTTCTTTCCACAAACAGATACATAAGTATACAAATATCTTAATGTAAAAATATAGACTTTTCATTTTAAAAAGTGATGATTATTTGCCAT
Source organism: Nephila pilipes (assembly GCA_019974015.1). Classification (NCBI taxonomy): domain Eukaryota; kingdom Metazoa; phylum Arthropoda; class Arachnida; order Araneae; family Nephilidae; genus Nephila; species Nephila pilipes. Next base: position 69,237 of record BMAW01060649.1, on the reverse strand, counting down.
AAAATAAGCTAATGATTGCATAAAATATGCTGATAATCTGTTGATGTTATCACTAACTTTAAGCAAAGAAATCACTTAATTATGTAATATTACCAATCCATATGCATGAATTTTTTCTTCTTCAAGATTGAATGATTATTTAGTGCTTTCAAATCAGATGTTAATTACTCGTAAAAAAACTTAAAAGAAATTAATTCAATAAATTAAATTAGAATGTATAATATTTAATTAAATATGGACTCAGTTTATGATTAAATTCAGTAACTCATCATTTCATGCACAATTTTTTATGACCATTTAATATAAATGATGGGCATTAAGGGGATCACTTCATGTAACACAGTTTCTCTAGCACCAAAACTTTAAAAATTGACCGTTTCAAAAAAACCTGACCATTCGTACAAATCAACATTTTTTTATATGTATAAATAATTACATTATTTTTTAAATAAGAGCATTTTTAAAATTTTAACTAGGCTTGTTTTAAAAAAATTCATATGTAGAGTAACATGAAAAGTTTAAAAATAATAAAAATTAAGTGTTCATTTTAATGTGCAAATTTTTTTGACAAAACATATCATTGAAAAAAAAAAATGCAATAAATACACACACAAAATTGGTTTGTGTATGATAAGTCAATTTTTAAAAAAATATTTTTTACAGACTTGGTCATTTTTTGTAGGGGGATGTTACGTGTGCACGCATGTGAAATGGCCAATTTTAATCTTTCATTACATAGATAAAATAACATTTACAGATGTTATTTTATCAATGCAATGAATAATAGCATTTACAAGGCAACAATGCATTAAAAAAAAAGAAATTTTCTTAAAAGATACAAAAAAGAAAACACATATTAAAGTTATTCATTGTGAAGAAAAAGAAAAACTTTCACCAAGATGGAAAATAATAATTACGAAAACATTCCAAATTAATGAAAATATTTATATTTATCTTAAAATCAAATTTAAATATATTTCGTTTCTCCCAAGAACTAGTGAATTTTGATTTTCATGTATCAGTGAGTGAATGTAAAGTTTATTGGTGTAAGAGCCAAATATGACTATGCTGCACCAAACAAGATTTAACTGAGGTCTTCTAATGTATCAGAATTTCAATGATCTTTAAATAGTGTAAACATTTTAAAATGAAATATACACTTCCAATTTTTAAAATTGAGTTTTTTGACATAATTTTATTGATATTTTAGTTAGGATTATAAGGAATATTTTATGCCATACTAAACCTTTATAACAATCATTTAGAACAGTTAAATCGAATTTCAAACCCATTAATACCTTTTGTTTACATCTATAACATGAATTTTATCATCTTTGTTTCTTTTGTATTTGAAGACTTAGTTTTCCTTTAAAATACATATTTATATACAAATCTTTTGATCTGGTATTCTTTTAAAAAATACATGCAAGTCTTTCACATTGAGTCGGACTTATTTGTGTTTTCTTCTGATACTTTTTTGCTTCATAAAAAGTATATCCAAGTATATCTGCACTAAAATGTATACCTAAGATCTGCATTCCATATTCAGTTTTTGAAATATGGTAACATTATATAAATTTATGCACATATTAACATTTCTCATGATTTATTAAATGCTGATCAAAATCAAATGAAATAAGTAATGTTTTACATTTGGCAGGTCGGGCATCCCCGACAACCCTACAGTGTTCTACACACTGATGAAGGGGAGCACTGAGCAGACCAACAAGAAGGACACCTTCTACTTGGACCAGAGAAACCTTAATGGTGACACCTGGGCTGACATCCAGGTTAACTACCCTCTTGACTACGAAAGAATCCAACAATACAATCTCACTGTCAGGGTTGAGGTAAGCAAAACCCTCTTTGTCTTTTTTTTTGTTGTTCTGTAATGAAAATGAACTATCTATACAACATAAAATTGTACCAATGCATCAATCAATATCATTCATATGCTCAACTAACTTCATAAATTACATTCCCTAAAATAAGCAATATTTTTAGATTAATTTTGAAATATTGCATAGGTTTTGATGCATTTTTCTATTAAAAATTATGGTAATTTTGGGTTACAACCCTTCCACACATTTAATCACGTTATGGCTCGATTTTTCATCAATACAGACTTTCACATAACTACTTTCATTAAGCATAAAACACGTTATTTTACTTTTTTCTTCCTCAAAAGAAAAACCTAAGTAATATCATGAAAAATAAGTTATATTTATTGCTTTTCAAGTAATAAATATGCAAACCAATTTTTAGATGTAACAATAAAGAAAATATTTAACTCTAAGAAGCAGGCATACATTTTAAAATGACATCTGACACAGCAGAGAATATTTTCCCTTTCAATTCATGCAACACCACAGGAATTCTATTAAATAAGAATATAAATATTGCCAACCAGTGTTGCTGTGTTCATTTTGTCATTTTTGTGAAATGATTAAACATATAACTATCTCCAAAGGAAAGAAACAGAATCATATTGATAATGCATCACTCCAGGAAAATTTGTCAATACAAAAATTAATGGTAGTGCTTTGCAATGATAAAAATCTATGATGTTCCTTTTTTTAATATGATAATATTCTTAATTAGTGTACATATTTATACAGTAAGTTCCTTAGTTTTTCAAAACATTTTTTTGACTAGATATACCAATTTTTTCTGTATCAATGTTTGAGGTTGCTTTTGCTCTACTAGTAGTTTGGTAAAGTATTAACTGAAAATTTCCTAATACAATATTACAACATTAAATGGCCATGTTTAATTTTGAAATGACAAAGCTAGATTGTTGAAATATAAGTATCATTGTCACTGTGTAAACACAAGATGCATATTTCATCCAGTTTTTATGTAATTGATTTTAAAAATTATTATGCAATAATAATACTTGTAAAAGTAATTAAAATATCTTGAAAATTACCTACTATGTGTAAATTATGCATTTCATATACTAGCACAAAAAAAAACCAGAAAATTACAAAGCACCAATTTCTGCAATGAGACTTGAAAAGCATTTTTTTTTCAAGTACCATTACAAAATTTTATTTGTAATTTAAACTGTTAAATCATTCAAAATATTCACAATTGGTGAGATAGTTATTAATTTTGCTATAGAAAATGCCAGACTTTGAAAAAATATTTGGCCAGACTAAAAAAATATCCTGTGAAATAATATTTTACAGAAAAAAATTTATTGATCAAAATAAAATTATGCATAATTACACTAACCATTAGATACATTATAATAAATTACAGTAATAACAAATGAAACATTTTCTATTCAGTGCAAAAAATTAAATAAAAACAAAATTTGGATTTGTTTGTTATATATGAGGGTAGAAGTTAACTGTAATTCACATTTGTCTTTGTAAATCCAACAAAATGAATTACTTGCTTTATCCATCTAATTAATTAAAATCTAAATTCTATTGATATGATATAGGGATGTGTTGGTACCACATTTTTAAAGTAACTTCATTAAGAAATATTAAATCACTTTGAGATAAGGTTAAATTTTATAAAATACTGAAAAATGAATTATATTTTGACTGGACTTTGAAATAATCATGAAATCTTTTATGAACTGATCAACATCTTTTTATTGATTTTGTTTAAATTGATTATTTAAATTAGAACAAAAATATATGCAAGAAATCAAGTTCTTTACATCTATTTACTTTAGCATAATAGGTAATTGATTTACTTTAGTATGATTTTATAAGTGTAATTTTTTTTAAAAAAAATACTTCAGAAACATAAACATTTGCATTTAAAACTGATATAATCAGACATTTTACAATTGTCAACATATGTCATTAAACATAAATTTAGAAAAATAAAATAGAGTCTATTGTTTCTGAATGAATATTTACTTTTAATTTTTTTGCTCATTATAGGATTCTATATAAGACTAACATTTGATTGCAGATAAATATAAAATTGTAATATTGATATAAATTTTTTTTTAATTAGAATGTATTGTTAATTATGTATTACATGCTTTAATTTCTTTAAACAGTTCTTTGTCACATTATTTATTTATATAACTGATTTTTCCAGATGACATTAGAAGTGCATTTAATCACATATTTTCCCATTTTTATATATTACGGTCAGATTAACGAATTATGAAAGTTTATTCTCTATTAGAATTCTTTTCTTAAAAAGTAACAAACTACCGAAAGTTGTGTTTATATATATTAGAGGATGGTTTTCAATTAATTCAGTGAGCAATACAAAAATAATAAAACTTTAAAATAGAAAACTAGATTAATAGTCATTACATTAAAAAAATTATTCTACTATGTTTTTATTGTGATTTTAAAGATATATGAAAACTGTTGATGCATTTTCTACATTAATTATATAGAATATACACCAACAAAGGGAAAATCTTGCTTAATGTGAATTTCTGCAATACACCAATTCTCCCAATTAGTTTTAATATTTAAGGGCATATTACTTATTGTATAAGTGTAAACGGATAAGTGTTTTATATATATATTTGTTTCTGGTCTCTTTAAAAATTTTAACCAAAAATTAAAAATACATTTTTGACACTGCAAACACACTTTCTTCTCCCATAGACAATTGCAAAATTTAAGGAATTTTCAATGCAAATGAGAGCTATTAAACCCAAATCTTGCAATATTTTATACTTTTCTTGTACAGAATACTAATACTACATTGTAGATTAACAAATAAATAATACATGATTTTATTAAAATGATACAAATAGGAACAATGATACTATTTACATCTAACACAAAAAGTACCACTTTACAATTAACATCAAATGGTTTATTATTACACAATATCCTCAAATACATAATCTGACTTGACTATTTTTAAGATGAAGTTTTCATATTGCTTAACAGTTTAGATTTAATTCTAAGGAATTATAACCTTAATTCTTGGTGAAGCAATATTGTTTTTGATTAGGTCATCTTATTATAATTTTGAAGAGCTTTAATGATTCGTCTAGAATTTCAATAACAAAATGAAAGGAAAATAACCAGAAATATTTTAATCAATTTTAATAATTGTTAAATGTTTTGAAATGTTGAAGTTTGTTAAATTTCATTATTGGCAATTATTATATTTATAGATTTTGAAAAAGCATAAGACAAATAAATTATTATGTACAATATTTAATTAATATTTCTCTCTATTACATTCCAATCTGCCTGCTTTGCAAACAATCAATTTTTCTTCTGTTTTAATCACAACATTACACAAATAGTAAACTATATATATGCTTGATTAATTTTATCAACTAAAACACAAATTTATACTTACTCATGATGATAGTACATAATTATTTTATAATAAGTTTTCTTTAGTTCTTTTTTATTCAGTATTCTGTTTTCAAAGCACTCATTTAAAATTTCATAAATTCACAGCGACTAAATAACTGAAAATATTAAGCAGAATGTTAGATCTTATATAGCTGTAAATTATTTTTTATATTACTTATATTTTATCATTCAGAAACTAATATGAAAGAAATTCCTATTCCTTAAGAGGAACCATCTGAAAATTCCTCCACATTATAAATCGAACATTTATACAATCCAAAATAATATTTAAGTTTATAGTAAATTGTCATTTTGCTATGTTCCATGAGCTAGCCTGTAGTATACAAAAATATCACTTCAATATTATTTTTTTAAAAAAAATCTTAAAACATGAAGGAAAATTAGTAAAAATAAAAATAATTAGATTTTAAGAAACTAAATTGAAAAAGAAAAGTTTTTAAGTAAATCGAAATTAGCGAAAAAATAGAAGTTATGTTACACAGTTATTTATGCCTGCTGCTAATGGTTAAAAGCAGGGGTTTGAAAAAAAATTCACCAAAAATAAATTTGAAACATTTTATGGTGGGAATATGACATATGCCTATGGCTCCTTCAACATATTACTGAAGCTTCTTAAATTTTTTTGAAGCAAAACGATCAACAGTGTGCATTTGTGAAACAAACATTTAAATTTATTAATTAAAAAAAAAGATAAACTACTGCTAAACAATTTATAGTATGTCTCTCCTGACATTGGAAGCATTTGGAACTGTTTAATCTTTCTTAGCTCATTAAGAAAGTCTAAATATTAAAAATTTAAACTGTTTAAAAATTGAATAAATACAAATATATTTCGCAACAATCATGAACAGGCAATATATTTATCACAATCTATTTTTTTCTTTCACCAACATGTATTACAAAAGTATATGATTTGTACATTTTTCAAAATCTTTAGTTCTTTTAAGTATGCTTCTTTTGTCAAAATAAATAAATTAATTTTTCAAATGTTACATGGAAATTTTTTTTATATATGTTTATGTTTGTATAGATATATGAGGATAAATTATATATTTGAAAGAATATTAAATTTATTCAATGAAAATTTTTCAAATATATGTTCATACAAATTTACAAAAAAACACTTTTTATTTGAGAATAACAGAAAATTCTAAAAAAAATGGCATAATTTTGAAAAATGTAGAATAAATGAACACAAATTGTTAAAACATGGATATATATAATTTATACAAACACCAAATATTTTACTTTTCTCAATGATATGATTGAATGCACGTTTAAACTCATTTAACAGAAGAAAATTTTACACTTTATGTAAGCATATATTTTTTAAAGAATATATTGAAAAATTCTTTTAGAACTATTCCTAATGCATGATTTATTTGGATGTGAGGGAAGGGAGCTTCCGCAATATAGTAGCCTTCGTAATATAATTGAATGGAGTAATTGAGAGCCTGACCTGATCAAGAAAGGAGTTCTCTTTGACTCAACTTCATGATTTAAATTCAATCATTTTTTTTTTTAAGTTACAAAAACATGCAGTCATTAATATTAATTTAAATTTGTTTTCTACAATGGGAATTGTTTATTAATGTCACACTTACAAGCAACTTAAGGGATTTTAATTTTGATTCTCAGTCAAGTGATAGGGATGACATCTGAGCTAGACCTCCTCCCTCTCTAACTTTCACATTATGTTAATGGCAGAACTCAGAGCTTCAACATATTTAACATGCATATGTCCAGCTATACGATAGATCTTTAGTGACTTGATCCTACAAACACTTGCAATTAGTTCATGACAATGCCCACTCAGTTACAATAGCCTTTTCTTTAATGGTAAAAGAAAAAAAAATTATGAAATACTTATCCATAATATCTAGAAATATACAACTTATTAGCAATAGAAAATGAGCTACACTCTTTGGGAAAATCCTTGAATTGTTTTTCTTTATATTTACAACCTGCCTGCTTGTTAAACAATATTACACTTTTCCTTAATTTCTAAGTTTGTTTCCACTGTAAATTAATAAATTAAACATTAAAGGCTGATTTTATTCCTAAATTATAAAAGATGCACTCAACAAGTAGAGGGGGGGGGGAAAGCAAAGGATGTAAAAATGCAGAAATAAAAAGAAAAAGCACAGACCACTTTCTGTTCCAAGAAAATGGCTTGAAATAGATCATCAATAATGATATTTAGTTTACTTTTAAATGAAAAAGATGCATTTACAATTTTCAAGGGAGGAATTTAATTCATTAAATCAGAAGTTATGGGAGTCTGTAATCCATCTAACCATATGTCATTCTAATTTGTACAAGTAACATGATAAGTTATTCTTTAAAATTGATTTGCGTTTATACAACAAGCTGTTATATAAGTTAAATGTTAACTTCAAAATAATACATGTTTAAAAGATTGATAATTCAATATCTAAAAAATCCTTTTATTTTTAAAATTTAAATTCTTACTATAATTTGCATTATAATGCTTCAGTCATCATGATTCAAGAATGTTTGAAACAAGGAAAAGTGAACTCGCCAACATGGGAAATGACAAGAATCTATTAAATAAATTTAATCAGGATAGATTATTAAATTTCTATCTATGTGTTAAAAAAAATTAAACTGTGATTGGTACTTTTCAATTTCACCAGCGCAAATCTTGCCAAGCAGACTTTACTGGGGCAACAACATACAGTATATTCATATTCTGTTTGGTGTCAGTTGTATCATTTTTGGTGATTTATCACCTGTGCCAGCGAAATGGAAAAGTACCCTTTTGTTTTATATATGAACTTAAATGTTCAATGTTCATTAAAAATATATATGTGTACAATGATGAACATTAATGAATAAAAAATTAAGATTCTTTGATCAGTAAGAAATGAGAGTAAACCCTAAGTTTAGCTGTAACCAAGAGCATATAAAAGACTACACCTGATAAATCAAGGTAATTTAACAAAACTGAAATTCTACATTTTCTTTTTACTATTGTCTTTTGTAATATAAGATGTATTTAAATAGAATATATGACAACAAAAATATTTCAGCAAAAATTAAAATTGATTTATAATTAAATGCTATAATAATAATACATTGCAATGGAAACAAGTAATGGGATCCAACACTAGTGATGGTAAGAAAAATAATGAAATAAAAATAAATAGGAGTATAAATAAAAAATATAAACAATGAAAATTAATAAGTTTTTTTTTTATTTTTTACAGCAAAGATTTGATTAATATTCTAACACAATCAAATGGCTGATAAAAAAAAAAATGCTATCACCGAACAACTGCTTCGTCCCAAGGCCCGAAAATATTCTCTTTATATTTTTGGCAATAAATAAATAATGCTGGAAAAATCAAATTGATGCAAACACACAAAATAGTAAAAAGAACAGAATACACCACAGAAATGTGATACAGTGATGTTAAGACAATCCCAAAGAAAACTCCTGTAACTAGCAACAAACAAGGAATATCATCTTTTAACTTTCTTCTCAGTACTGGTAATAAAACGAATAGCATCACTGAGAGCACTACCATTACAAAAGTATGTTGCACACTTGGTAGTCTGGATGCAAGGCAAACAGCCGCAAACAATGCAGAATTCAGCGATAAAGTGCTGGACACTATAGCTGCATCAGCTCCGTAGTCCTGAAAGAGAACATGAATTATCATCATGATTACAACCATGGCGTAGATAGTATCTGTGCTAATGGATTGAGTAAGGGTTTTGAGAATACGCGAAAATATATATCCGAAAGTTAAAAATATCACACAACTTTTGGCGTGTTCATAAAGAGAGGATTTTTTAAACATCCACCATTCATTTTGTCCCCATTGATGAAGAAAGGAACAAAATATCAATAAGAGAGCAACGCTTGATAAAATAACACCGATTGAAAAAGTATCTTCTTGCATGTAAATGAAGGTGATAACAAACATTATAGTAGAACTGATTTCATGAGTAACAACAGCCATTCCGGAGAAGGCTTCCCACCACGAATATTTGTAGAGATTCACATTTTTTCTTAGATCCGATAAAAAAGTAAAATCTACATAATTATCAGGGAAATTTTGTTTCTTGTAAAGAACCTTTTCCCATTTTTTGGACATTGTTTACAGGACCGTTATTTTCATTCAGGGCAGCGCCATGACAGTTGTGTTGAGCGTTGCCAAACTAAACAAATGGCAATTCTTAAAATATAATCTTCAATTTTTTTGATCGTTAAAATTTATATAAAAAATTTTTCATTAAATTTATCTACAAAACTACGAATTTTCTAAATCTTCCTTTCAAAGCAGTACTTACAAACTTTCCAAAAAAAATCCGTTCTTTCATGAGAGATGACTCATGGCGCCATCTATCTACCTTGATATTAACCAAATAAAAATATACCGAAAATTCATTTCGTGCTGCCATCTATCAGTATTGATGTGAAACTAAATTTTGTGATAAATGCATATTTTCTTCACAGTTCATTGTGTACATAATATGTCTTTAAAAACTAATGACATTACACAAGAGAAGGAGGAGAGTTCAATAGCCCCTCCACAAATTAGCAGACTCAAAAATATTCTATAAATTTTTAATTTTTATCTTACGTGTGCACTTTCGTCTACGTAATTTTTTTTTCAAAATACACATCCTCTCATCATAAAAGAAGTATGTGAACGACACTGTTAAAACATATGCTAAATATTAAATAATATTAAAAATTTTATTGCAAATATTTTCATATTACAAGCTTAGAGAACCCAATTTCTTATAATTTTGAGGGTTGATGAAGCTGAAATAACCTTATTTCAAAATGCAATTTCAGAAAGTAGCTTTTAATATCAATTTCTCACAATTATTTTTAGTGCATTTAATTCGTCACCCTAGAAATTGTAAATTTACTGAAAAAGAAAGCTTTTTCAAAGCTATTTATAGCAACTTAACAACAGCATTTCTTTTCTTATACTTGTCCGGATTTCTCCCATTTTTGTAACAACAAATCAATTCTGCTGTTACTCAGGTGCACAAAAACTTTTCAAATAAATATTTGAATATCGATTCGGAGGCTGGAGGATCAAATTTACACAAAATTGATTTACACATATCGCAAACTATAAACAATAAATAGAGGAACAATAAACAAAATGTAGTAATTTAAATTTAGTTTCGTTGCGTTAAAAATATTCTAGTGACTGAAAACTGTTTAAAGAAAACACATAAAGAATGTTTTCTTAGTAATCCGTAAAAATAGTTACCCTCTGCATTATGTATTAATATTTGGAATACCAAGTATTATTTCTATAATTAATTTAGCAAGAAACGAAGCACATGTGTGAATTTGCCAACGTGTTCAACTATTCCAAAAAGAGCTACAGTACCGGCCTAGCACATTATTCTGTATCAATGGAAATAAATGAGACAGCTTGTTAAATACAAAAGATAGAAAAAATTATCTGGGATTAAAAAAAAATTTACACAATGATATTTTACACTGATTTGACCTCGGTGTACGTCGAGAGTTTCCCTCATACTTCTGTTTTTACATTACAAACAGTAAACAAAATAATAATAATAAAAAAAAAAGGCGTTCTACAAATTCTTCCCACACACAGCCACTACTTGATGCTCTCCTACTTGCTTACTTGGCGCGCTTATGGCTCTGATTTGGCAATGGATGTGACGCAAATTACCCTAACCTGTGTTATGTGACTGCGGTACCTAGTGGTCATAATCGCGGAGTTGTGGCCGGCGGCTTCCATCGAGCCCTGATGCCACTAAGGACCATCCTTGTAGCTGGGCTTATACACATTAAATTTTGTCGAGATCCTAACTTCTCTCGTGGAAATTTGGAGAGGGAGGTGCCAGACCTAGTGTCGTCCTCATCACTCGACCGAGGTTCATATTTACGAGGTCCGCTGCCAATAAAATTCGTATTGCCTTTCATTGTGACTAGGCAATCACTACACTGTTATTCGCTTGCCAACGTATATCTTAATTCTATTTTGTGCATATATTTCTTAGTTAAAGACATTTCCAGAGCCATCTATTTCGTACTCACATACGAAGGAATTCGCAAGAACTATAATCTCTTCTATTATGATACATGGAACAAAAAATGTCGAGAATTCGTTGCATAGTTGGAGGAAGGGGAGCCACATTATTCTTGCAAATTACGAGGATGTTTCAAAAGCTATGAGTAGGAATGGGATAACTCAATATAGTATTATCCAGAAATTGTTTTTTCCCTTTTCTAAGAAATTCATGAGTATGATGCATTTAGTATATCAATATTAGCCTTTAGTATGTTCCGATCAATGAAATCGTTTTTGTCTTCTTTGGAGCAGATTCACTGGAGGCAATATATTGTTTAGATTTTTGCTTGGTTCTTAATGTATACTGATGAACCCACGTCTTATCGATAGTTACAACTCGTTGCAAAATGAGGCTACAATTGTTGTATGATGATAGCTCCAACTTGCCTTAGCGATACCACCTGTCTTCAAAAACAGGAACGTGCCATGGTAATCGAGTGGTCACGGTCGAAAGCTCGCTGGCCGCGTTACCATCAAGTCATGAATTCGATCCCTAATGCCATTCAATACCCACCGTGTATCGGGAATGATGAACGTTGAATTTGTTGAAGTTCCAAGTCCTCCATTGGCGTGGTGAGGAAATTTGGAGAAGAAGATGCCATCTCAGGTGTCGCTCTTGTGACTTGACCGAGGTTTAAAATGACGAGGTCTGCCACCAATAGGTTTTTTGCTTCTTCTACGTTAATAGACATAAGTCAATGAATGAAATAATTTACTTTTCGAGCCATTCTCGTTATTTAATCCGGGACTTATGAATTGAAACATACTTACAAGAGAGCTAGTTATGTGTGCCATATAAACGCTGGAAAATTCACCCACGAATGTGATACTCTCTGTAGGAAGGATTCAAGGAACAAACGCAGAGTTAAAATTCTTTGGCATAGATGGATGACGAGGGAGGTAGACCACGTAGTTGTTACGCAAGGGACTCTGATTCTTGTAAAAATTACGCAATTCGATAAATAAATAGCGCATGTTAGGGGCGGGGGTGGCAAGGAGTAGTACTGAGCTTTGGTCAATTCTGTCTGAAGCATCAGGCCATGGCCATTAAATCAAGTAAATGTTTTGTCATAGGGACTTCATAGGTACTGCTGCAGAATTTCAAGGTATTTGGAAATGAGGAAGTGGATCAAAATGGAGTTAAAGATTTGACCTAAGCAAATATCCTTACATTTATATGAAGTTACATAAAAGGTTGTAGAATATTTCATTAAAAATAAGAAAATAAATTATATTTTTTGATTTTTGAAACGAACATGGCCGGTTGCGATTCATTGTTACTACGGAACAAATGCAATTAGTATGTCCATTTTTATTTTTGAATTATTGTTTTATAGTACTTGAACAACTCATAAACGCGTCGGTGAGCAGTTGACATTAAATTTTTTCAACTGTCTTGCTATTTAGATGAGCGATGCAGCGTTGATATTGTTTTTTTTATACTTTAAGTTTCGTGTGTTCCAAAATTTATTACTTTTTCCAAAATCAAGTTTACTTGTTTTGCACGATTCGTCGAATATATAGGAGGGTTAAGGTGAATGTTTGTTTTGTTTGTTTTTAAATTACTCGATGGCTTTGTGGTTTTACCCACGAAGAATGTTATTCGTTCGTTTGAACGCATTAAAAAGCAACTGAATTTTAAGCGCGCAGTACATTCGTGATGTAATTATTTATTTTATTTCTATAGGGGTGACAAAGTTAAGAGTTCGCAGTGGCTAGCAGAAATCCACGCTACACCACTGCGGAAAATATCATGGAGATGAAGCATCCTACAGTAATCAATGCATAATCCAATTTTGGTTTGTTGTCGTGTGACTTCAAATGGAATCAGGCCTCTGTAAGCATTCATAGTCTTATTGCTGTTGAGAGCGATGACGTACAAAACCATACGCTGAAGCAAGACATAATTTATCGAAAGCGGTTAATACTAGTAGCGTAAGTTAGCCAATCGAATCCATCTCCATAATCCTTCGAAACCTTGTCGGATTTAAAAAAGAACCAAAAGAATTTTGTAGATGAGAGGCCTTCGGAAGTGAAACAATGAGTGCGTCCAAACTGACCAGAATTTTTATTTTCTTTTCGTTTCTGAACCGTTGATTTATTTGTCTTCTTAAAACTAAGCATTTTTACATGTCAACTATGTATGCCGTGGAAACAATTGAAAGAATTCTTCAGTCTCTTTCTCTCTCTCTCTCAATACTACCTATCTCTTCATTAAATAATATTCATCACATTATCGAATTTTGAGTCTCCATTAATACCTTTCAGTCGAATGTTTTATCTTATTTGAATATTTTCATAAAAGGAAGTTGCATTTTAAAGAACTATTATCGTCCTAGTAGCGCGTTTACTCTTAAATTTGAAGAAAGTAGTGCTTGTTAAGGTTAAATGTTACTGTTCGTTTTAAACGAAAATCCCACCACCAACAATTCCAAATTAGCTTAAGAAATAACATTTTATTGACAAACGCCCATTACCGATCCAATTTGAAACAATAGCGAATTATTGTGTACATTTTCTATCCAATCACCGACGCACTTCAAAGGGAAAGATAACCGCTTATACACACACACAATTTAAAATAAATCCATCTTTCGAAAAAGAACGCCGTGGTGCAATAAAAGTAGTTTCCCGGCCCTTTTGATACGTAATATTAGACAGCCTTTTCGTTGCTGCCTAATTATTTAGCTCTTTTAACGATATTGCGAACTGCAGAAATTTCTTTTGTCTTTCGCTTTATAATTATTCCCACAACTCTATCGGAACGGTATTAGATTTTTGCGTCTCCTTCCTCCCTTCTTTCTTCTTCAAGGGAGATACCTTCACTCGGTTGCCGGGACCAGCCCTCGTTATTCTGACTTAATTTTCGTCGCCATAGTAACGGCCACCCTAATGAAGCGACAATCCCGATCCTTTCTCTTTTATAGAGAGAGAGAAGGGGGAGATTTATTTTTGAATCTTCTCGATAAATAATGAACGGGATGCGGAGGGAGGGTCTTTGTTTCACGGTTTTGTCACTCTTTCCTGATTAGGTATTTCGTTGCCAATTTATTCGCTCTCAAATTATCTGTCAACTCAAACGTCGTTTTTTCCCGTTTCGGAGTTGTTCATTTTACTGATTAGGAAACTGATCTGTCAGAATATCTTCGGTTTATGTTTATGGGAATGCAGTTGACTTGTGTGGATTGGGACTTCGTAAATATCACATCGTTTCGGAATATATCTGAGAATTTCTTTGTTATTTGCTAATTTATGGGAACGCAGATGCACAATGGTCAGCTCGCCAACTTTTTTGTCGACAAATCGTGGATTTGAGTCCTTCATTATAATATCAATTTTCTTTTCTTTTGGGCTATATGTTACCCCCGTTTGAGGACACTGTATCCTAGTCGGTAGAATAAACGAAAAAATAGGGTCTCGTACTGAAGGGATTATATAATAGAACTTTTTAGTACAAGATCCAATAAGACATTGGGAGGTGTAGTCAAAGGTTAGATCAAATCTACGAGACCAAAAATTCCTCTAGAAATCATGAACGAGACGAACTGTAGTTATTAAATCTTCTATTTCAAGACCCATATAATTTAAAAGATAGTATGAAGAGGCCTGAGTAGATTTACAGAAAGGGTTTAAATACCTTGTTAGGAGTAATCAAGTTTGGTGTCATCTAGAAAGCCTAAACATGGTAACCTGGGTGCCTCTATCGCCTATAAAAAAGGAGGGAGGAATCTTCAGGAGGAGTCTTTATGAGGGAGGATCCCCCAATGTGTAATCATTGTGTTAGTTCTCTGACTATAATGAAAGAAACATCTTTGAACTCTGTTCACTTCAAAAAATTTAAATCCTACACCTAATCTTTAAATGACTTGGTTGGGAAAAATCCTCGATTAAATTTATTTCAATTTTTAAATGACATTGGTTTAATTTCATACATATAATTTTTTTAAATATTGTATTCTGTACATTATCTGTTAGAATTTTAAACTTTTTTACTTGGTTTAATGGAAATATTTTACCATGGGTTTGGCACAATATATATCTAGAGGATTTAGTACCAAAAATTTATACAACCAATCAATAACCAGGAGAGTGCCTGTTGTGACCGAATTGAAGGAGATAGTCTATAATTTCTTATCTGAAATTTTTATTTTTGAATATGTTTCAAGGAAGGAAAGAAAAGTAGTTGAAGCTGTTAAATCATTCCTTGACTAGAATATCAGTATCACAGAGTCCTATAGGAACAAGACCCATTGAAAGTAAATTTCATGATGCTTCTAAATGTGTTTCAAGTTTCAAGATTCAAACAGCAGTATTGACATCAGTCCAATTACTCAGGTACTGGATAGTTCTGTGGCTGTCTGATAGTTTCCAAATATCAACGAATAGTATTTTTACTAGAGGGGCTAAATTACTTTATATCTGTGGGCTAAAATTCCTTTATATATTTTTCACTTTATATCTGTGCGCAATGCGTGTATATGAAGAAAAGGGAGGAGTGACGAGCTTCGCCCTCGCTGCTTGACTTGGCGCAAAGTCCATTACCGATGGCGCTCATATATTCATTTTTCATACAAATTATTAGGGAATGCTTATAAAAGTTTAATTAATTTTATTTGTATTGCGTGTAGGACTATATCTTCTTGAAATTTTTGGAATATGTGTAGATTTATGAAAATTGGTGCGCATCAATCATTTCCAATTCAATTACAATAATTCAATCATCACTTGGCGACATTTTTATAGATTGGCGAAATAGTTTTTCTTAAATCTTTTGTGTATTGAATTTTTAAGAATAGTAAAGTTACTGGACTGAATATTTTGAAATCACTATAAGCACGGTGACCAAATCAACATTTAAAGTGTCACAGATACTTTTACTATGATTGCTGAGCGACCCTCTTCGATTTAATATACACCACGATTACATCTTTGGCCGCGTGGTCGCGGTACCCTAGTGGACATGATCGCGGACTCGCCTCTGTTGGTTTTCGACAAGTAACGGGTTCGAGCCCTTGCTGCTATAGAATCGCCGTGTAGCTGTGGCAAATTCACGTTAAACTAGTCGGAGCTCAAAATTCTCACGTTGGCGTGGTATGAATATTTGGAGAGGGGATGCCAGCTCAATTGTTGTCCTCGTCGCTTGACCGAGGTTCAAAATTACAAGGTCCATCGCTAATAGCCCTCGTGTTGCTTCTCGTTGTGACGTTACTCTTTTCACTTGAAGAACAATCACACCTCTATGGCCACAGTTACCGAGTGGTCATGATGGTGAGCCAGCAACTGGCGTTGTTTTAATTGAGCTGCGAGTTTGAGTCTGAGTTGCGAGTTATTAATCAATTAATAAATAAAAAGGATTATCTTTTTAATTTAACTTGCATGCCACCACTTTGGTCAACACGTTGAAAAAAAATGTTATTTTAACTCACACATATGCCAATCTCTTTTTCAACTACTTTCTAACAAATTGATACAATAAAAAGATTTTATGGTTAAAAGAATCCTTTTTAAAAGAGCATTATGCTATCGTTATGTACTTTAAATGAATTTATTTTATATTGTTTTAAGTATATAATTTTTATATTGAAAAGTTTGGAACAAAATGATATTTATAAAAGAATATCGGTTGTGTGTGTGGATCCTATTTAAACTGACGCCTGGGTGACGGAATATAAGCCGCGGTAACTTAGTGATCATGGTAGCGGACTAACCTTAGCCAACTCACTTTGGTCAGTAACAATAAATAAATCGATGAACAGTACTTTCTTGCTCATCCAATGAATTTGAGATATTCTTATATTAAGCTAAGAAGAGAGTCAGGTCCTTTTTCACAAAAATAGAAATAATATTTCTGTAGATATGTTTATGCATTACACGAATATATGTAACATATTCACGAAAATTAATATAAAAATAGCTAAGAGTAGAAATGTATTTATTTTGGGTTGCATGGTTTCTATCAAGTGTATTTTGTAATGAAGTCGAGCTGGTTTTATGGACAAGTTTTGAACGAGGTCTTCCTCTAATTTGATTTTTCGAATTTAAGTAGCCCATAATCCAAATCTTGAGACTGAAATTTTCCTTAATGAAATCATTCGCTCTCTGTGTGTCACAGTAAGAGCAATAGGTTTCAATTGAACGCGTTTAGTTTTTCCTTTTCTTCGTCCTTAAAATTGTAGAACATTTCCTCTCGTGCTAATTTTAGTGCATTTCTTTCAGAACAACGGCATCCAACAATTGGCTTCCGAAGCAACTGTCTACATCGTTTTGGAAGATGTTAATGACGAAATTCCTCTCTTCATTGAACGAGAACAGGAAACGGTTTTGGAAGGAATGCCACCGAACACCAAGGTCACTCAGGTGCAGGCCGTGGACAAGGATGGAACTTACCCCAACAACAAGGTAAGAAAGCCACTTTCCACTTGGTTGTCGTGTAAAGAAGGTGTTTATATAATAATATCTTGTGTTTATGTCAAATGACCTAAATTAAATCGTACATTATTACCAGAAATACAGCTAGATTATTGCTCTTGACGTATAATGAAAATAGTAACTTAAACATAAAGTAGTAAGAAGTAAAGTAGCCTCAGAGGTTAGTTAAGAAGAAAAGTGCCAAGAACTCGTTGTAAAACATTTTGCTCTTTCTAAAGATGAGGAAGTCAGAATTTAATATTAGTGTTGTAGCATTTTTCAATATGAGAAAATGTTCCGAATTTATGTGCTACTCCTTAAAGATGCATTATACATTTGAGAGCCGAATGGTTTGATTCACGAACCGTTTGGTGAAGTTATTTTCACAACTCACTCCAGCGAACCTTGAGAAAAAACCAACCAACCAATATGTGCCAAGGTCACGAATTACAATAGTCCATGAATCCGGGGGCTAATGAACCGAAAAAAAAACCGACGACACCGTTTCAATCTGAATTACAAATTCTCTTTTTGTTTCTCGAAAACCACGAGAGGAGATAACGCGCCAGGAGCGTTTCGTTTGGCGCGTGCACGTCGGAGAGATGAACCGCTCTCGGACGGTTCAGCTTGGAGATGTATTCGCGTCAAATAAACTGTTCACGAGGCAACGATACAACGTCGTTAGTTTACTATCTGCTCGTAAACCTCCAAGCTCAGTCGAATATTTTTTTATTCCTGCCCTTGGCAGTTTGCTATTGGTTCGTCCTTTTTCAAGGCAGGCTGGAGATAAATTAGGAAAATAGCTTCTACGAATAGATCGCTAACTGTCCGGCTCTCATGAGCACACGCACCTTTAGATGAAATGAATTTTAGCAGGGTTCAAAATCCAAAAAGAGGGGGTTGGGGGCTTTTTTTTCTCTCTTAAATTGCTTACGAACATAGATACCATTAATAACTGTTTGACGATTACGTTTTGTTGCTTTATTATGTTTCAAGAAATATTCAATAAATTGTGGAGAAAACACACACTCAATTTTAAACTCTATATTACATTCAAATTTTTGCGAAATATAACATTGTAGTAATACATACATCAATACTCGTTAACCACAGAATTAAGTAATCTCGGTTCTTCTCACGAAAACAGACCAATTAGCGGCATGTAATGAGGTTGGTGATACTTTTTGGCAAACATAGTGACAAAAATAGATGTTAAAGCTAATTCGCAAATTATTTGCTGCGCTGTTAAGTAGTGATTTTGAATAGAAAGCACAATAATCAGTGATACTAGTCATCGTGCTGACAAAATCCACGAGCAACTAAATAAATTCTGAACGCAAAGAGCCAATTAACGGAGTCGATTAGGGTGCTTTCATTGCATTAATTTCCCCTTAACGATGTTTACCGACGTTTGCCGAGTTCATTACGAATGAGCGTGATTACACCTGAAAGACTCAAAGAGAGATTTTTTTTTACTCTTTCTCCTATCTTCGTCTCTTAGTTTCTTTAATTGAACAAAGAAAATTTATGGCGATGAGAATTTCGCGAATGTTGTACAGTAAGTGAAAAAATTATGATATCGCCTCAAATATGGGGAGGGGAAATATTTGGTGGTTTGATCAAGGATACGGATACGAGAAACAAATAAATAATCAAACATTCCATTTTATATCAGATTTGATTAAGAAAAAAAAACTAAAGTGGCCCCACTATTTTTTTGACCGATTTAAAAAAAAAAACCAAATTGCGATGGAAAAAAAAAAAAAAAAAAGAAACTCATTCAAATACGTATCTTTCGAGTGGAAGAAGTTTAGGAAAAAAATTTAATGAGTCTTGGAAAACACGGAGAGGCGCGGTAGCCTATTTGAAGTGGTCGTGAACATAGGGCCGGCGTTGTTTGCTTTCGCCCAGTCGAGGGTTCGAGCCCTGATGCCACAAAAGATCTGCTATGCTCTTTAGATCTGGTCGAGTCATCCCGTTAGCATGGAGTGGGAGTATCGAAAGGAAAGTGCCAGCTAAGGTGTCTTCCTTGTCTCTTGATCAAGGTTCAAAATTACTAGATCCGTCGCCAATAGCCCTTGTATTGCTTCTTAGTGCAACACTCATAAACAGTCACACACACTAGAAAACACGGAAAAATTGTGAAAATAGGAGATTATCGAAAAATATCATCCAAAGTAAATTTAAAAAAGAAGGGTTTTTTTTTTTTTTTTTTTTTTGAGAGAGAGAGAATAGGCTTTATCGCTCTTTCCACACATCAGCAAAATGTCCTAAAAATTGCAATGACACAATCAATGGTGGGGGTTTGTATAAGGACGAACAAACAGATTTTCAAATTTATGTATGCAGTTAGCAAAATAATTATTTGTGCACATCATTTTCCTAAATCAAAATAAAATCAAAGAAAAAAAAAGATTTTTGAAAACAGCAATGTAATACATTAATTTAATGTATTGTAACAACATTAAAACAGAAACAAAATAAAAACATTTAACATCTTTTAACATTTTAATGAACAAATATTTAAAAGAATAATGCAAATAAGTATTTGTACACTTCATTAATGTTATACAATTACGAAAAAAATTGTAAAATAATTCTAATAAATAATTTGTAATAACATCGGCTTCAAGACGATGCGGCACAGATTCCACCAATATTTTAAGTGAAGAGTGGGTCTATGTTATTCCATAAGTTTCTTAAAAATTATTTATACGAGTGATATATTCCCCCTTCGAATTTGGGCTTTCGATATCATCCATAAATTTTCCATTGGATTCAAGTTTGGAAAATGTATGGAGGAGTTCCCAGTTGCCTTCAAGCGTTATGAAGTAACATGTCCTGATGACCACAGCAGTTTGCTTCGGGTCGCTATCCTGCTGAAAGTGAAAAGTTTGCTGAAAGACTAATTTCTTAGCACTGCTTATTAAGTTTTGCCGCAACACATCATTGTATGTTAAAGCTGTCATTGTAGCATTAATAAATCCCAAATTCCAGTAGAAGTCAAACACCCCCAAACCATAATATTTCCTCTAACGTGATTGAAATTTAGGAGTACATATTTTAAATCTAAAGCAGTTTTATTATTCTGCCAAAATTTTCGAATGCTTGGAATGACGGAGAAAAATTTGAAACTTACTCTCACATCAGAAAAAAAAAATCACTATTTCCCCAAATCCATTAGTTACGATCCGCTGTGCAATGGGGCTGATGAAAGTAACATTTGTCGAGCTCCTAAGTCCTCTCTTTGGCGCGGTGTGAAAGTTTCGAGAGGGAGGTTCCCTCCTCGTCACTTGACCGAGGTTCAAAATAACGAGGTCCGTCGCTAATAGCCCTCTTGCTGTTTATCATTGCGACGTCAATAAGCATTCACAAACACATAACGAGGTTTCAAATTACAAACGGGTCTTACAATGGCACTATTATTTGTGAAAAGGTTACTTCTTTGAACAATGTGTTTATTAAAAAAATCTTTACCGAAATAATTAATAAAAGAAGCGTGAAACAGAAAAAACTGAATAAAGTTTTGACTGAAAGTTTTTTTTTTTCCAGACGAAATTGGTCCGTACCATTACTCATCCTATTACGTGAATTATTGCCTTTTTCTCTTTCACGCCTCTCTCCGTCAAAACATTTCGTCTCCTTTGAACCGTTATTAAATCCCCCGCATGAAGGAGGAGACGGAGGGGTGAAAAAGAAGTGACATTAAAGGAGCGAAGTAATTTTCCAACCCGACACCTGGAGGGGGCAATCAAGAGGCCAATCCATCAACTCTGCTCGACAGGGTGTCTTGCATAATGAATGTCCACAACCTCTTATTGGAAGTGTCGTAGCTTCTGCCGCCGCAAAAAGAGAGCGGTTTTTCGGTATTATTTTTTGATAACGGAATGTGTTGAGCAGGATTTAGGTTTTTGGTTTTAATTAACGACGCAATGTGAGAGGTTATTGGCTGTGACACAGTTGGAGCCTCCCTCCAACAAGCACTTCAATTCTTTAAGTAAGTATGGGTATCATGATCTCGACGTGCCCTTGAGGTCTTTTCCTTTACTATGGAGTTTACTGTCTTTGGTAAACATGGGAGAGGCGCCTCCAGGATACCCTAGCAAATCTCTATTTTTGACTTTCCTCCTTGTCAACCTGATTGTCTACCATCTTTCTAACATTTAGATCAGATGCGCATGTTTCCAGCAGCATAGCCGGATTTAGTTCTTCTGCTATAAACCCCGACTTTCACTCTCAAGCTTGAGTCCTGTTTATGCTGATGACTCGTTGTGAGAAACAAAGATGGGTCCTGCACGTTTAATGGAACTTGATCTAATAATCTACCCATAAAGTGATGATAAAATTAGTAAGAACTTAGGTATCATGTCGTCACTTGTCGAGGATTTTAAATTACAATGCCCATCGCTAATAGTAAGTTGACCGATCGTCCTCCTTTTGTAGTTTCTGTCCACCCCCGAAAAGTGTTCTTCTTTTCGATATTTTAAAACTAATCTGTTAATCTCTGTATTTAGACATGCCACGCCAAACTTTTGCAAACACACAAATGTTGAATACAAATTTTTTTAGGATATTCAAAAGTTAGATGGCTCATTCTAACACCTGCTATAGAGCGTATTTTACAATTATTTGAGCCTCTCCGTTCATTTTTTTTAAGATTAGACAAATGTCCAAAAATTCTTCAAATTTTTTTTCCAAGTATAAATTAATGGAGATATTAATGTATTTTGTACATAATCAGACATCTATTTCCCACAAAACGATTCAAAAGATTCAAGGGGAACATATTTCAGATACAGAAGTTAGTCTTACTTAGAATGATTGTCCTTCGATATAAATCACGATTTGAAGAAAAATCTATTCCTTTAAAAATAAAAATAAAAACTTGTCAAACTTAGGGGAATCAAATCCAAGCATAACGGAAAAGAGCACCAAAGAAGTGTAGTATTTTTACCAATATGTCAAAGAATGATCTGAATCAAATTTCACAGAAAATAACTGCTTTCGATGGTGTTTTTTGACCTGATCTGAGTAAATTGGACAGATATTGAAAATTGTGTGTTCAATTTTTATTCGAAAGAAATGCCTGATATTAAAATCGATAAGAATTGTCTGTTTGAAGAAATTAGAAGACTGAATGTATATTCAGATTCTGATAAATTGGAACAAAGGGAAAATTAACACATTGAAATCGAAAAAAAATGGGTGGAAATATTTAATTAATCATTTCACAAATAAACACATTTCATATGAAAATTTAATTATTCTTGTTGAATTTACGTTGTGCTGTCGTTGAACTAATGCAACAGTTGAAAGAGTTTTTTCCATTGTCAGTGATTTTTGGACAAGTGAGAAATCAAGATTGAATGTTGATACTCTATCTGCAGTACTTACCGTTAAATTAAATATGAAGGATATTTCTTGCTCCGGATTTTCCAATATATTGTTAGACAATGATACATTAACAAAAAAAAGCTTCATTTAAGGGGAAAATACTCGTTTAATTAAACTATTAAAAGAGATATAACCATAATTTTGTTTGAATTAATAAAATATTTAATTTATTAACCCTGTACTTTTTTCTTTTTTTTTCCCGTCCTCCTTTTCATTGTAAAAAAATTGGTCACTTTACGAATAGTCTCTTGCAGCTACAGTAGTTGAATAGTCATGGCTGGCATTTTGTTTCGTTAGAATCATGCGTTCGAATCCTTTTGCCTCTAAAGACCCATCACGTACCAGGATTGATGCACGTAAAATCTGTCGCGACTCAATGCTTTCACATTGGGATGATGTAGAAATTTGAAGATCCGGTTGTTAGCTTGGGTGTCGTTCTCGTCACTCGATTGTGACTCAAAATGATCGTGTTGCTTCTAAGAGAGGCGTTAATTTAAATCAGTGGGGTTCCATTTATTGTTACCAATTAAATATATAATTTTATTGAAAACGATTTTTTATGCAAGTTTAACAACAGGCGTGATTTCTAACTAGCATGTATAGTGTAATATACATGGTTGGCATTAAAATACTGGGATTTGCCTCAAGAATATACTTTAAAGAAAAATTTATTTTAAAATCCCCAACAACACACTCCTCAACTCTATCTGTAATGGCCACGGTAGCTTACTTGTTATGACTTCGGGTTCGAGCCTTGGCCACTAAAGACCCACCGTGTAGACGGGGCTGATGCACGGTAAATCTGTCGGGGCCCAAAGTCCTTCCGTTGGCGTGGTGTGGAAATTAGGAGAGAGGGTGCCAGCTCATGTGTCGTCCTCGTCACTTGACCGAGGTACAAGATTACGAGATACGTCACCCTCGTGTAGCTTCTAGTGTGACGTTAACAGAAACTAAACTAAACTTCTCTACCTGTACACTGCTATATAAGTGTTTTCTATTGTCCAAATGGTACTACAGGCATCAAAGGGTCACCATCTTCAGTGAGTTTGCCGTGGCTGCAGTAGCCGAGTGGTCATAGTGGTGGACTTGTGGCCAGTGGTTTTAGTTGAATCGTTGGTTCGAGCCCTGATGGCTCTCGGGAACCACAATGTAGTAGGTCTGCTGCACGTCAAATTTGGTTGAGGTTCCAAGTCCTCCTGTTGGCATGGTGTGAATGTTTGGTGAGAGAAGTACCAGCTCAGGTATCCTTCTCGTCACTTGACCGAGGCTCAAAAATTCGAGGTTGATCGCCAATTGCTTTCGAGTTGCCTCTCAGTGCGACGTTAATAAACAATCTCATAATGTTGACTTGAATCAAAATATGTATTCTCTGTAATTGAGTTAAACAGTTATTTCAATTTTTTATAATGAGTGTCACCCAGTGAATTAGTATTCGTTATTCTTAACACTGTCCAAGGACACCTCTCGTGAACGTCAATCAGATCTCTCTCTGTACCCTCCACCTCGAATTTTCTATGGAGAATGAATCGAGCTCAAGCCTCTTCAGAACGAAGTGATTTGCTATTGGGTGTCTGTATTTATAATTTCATCTACTGATATCTGCCCTCTTCCATTGGGAATGGAAATAACACCTACAGTGATATGAGATTTGGTTCTAGTGGGTTATGTAATTTCATGTTTTGACCTTAGCTTCAAAGTCTATATGTACCGTAAACATGTCTTCTTTAAGGGCACAATTGCTTTTCAATCGGCCTCTTTGTCAGAGGCATTGCGCACGAAGTGGTATGGTAGCCGCACATTTTATTTTGATGAATTGCTAATGTTATTATTGTTATTAAAAATTATATCTTTCATGTTTTAGGTATACTACGCAATCGAATCCAAAGACCAGGGAGACAAGTTCTTCTCGATCGACCGGGAGACGGGCGAGATCTACACGAGGGTGGAGTTCGACAGGGAAGGAAGAGAAACAGGCCTACGCCATTCTGGTACGAGCTGAGGACGGAGCCGCTTCGGACAGACCCAACATGAAACCGGGAGAGCCCAATTCAGGTGAGTTGGGATCCATTCTCCCATTCGAAAGAGTTTGAGGGAAATTAAAGGTTGAATATAAATGCTGCATTTGCAGGCCAATTTTACTGAAGGTTTTGCGGGTACTATTGTTCACAATTAATTTTGAGAAAAAAAATGGAAAATTATATTTTTCGAACATGTTTTTATATGTAAATATGTAGCAATTTTCAAATAGATTGTATTTTATTTTGCATAGCACAGATTTGCGTGTAAAAAAAGATAAATATATCGTTGCATTATATGTGAATATATAAATTTTATTAAATCCAGTAAATGGATACGTGCCTCGAAGATATTTTTTAAAAGATGCAGCAAAATTGGTTTATTTGGCTTCTAAAAAGGAGTTGCATTATGATTACGTTAGGTGATAATTTTTTTAAAAAAATTACGCGTGTTTCTATGTCAAGAAGTGATCATAACGTGAAAAAGGGATAAATGTTTCATCCGATATCTTATTTTTTCATCATTTTACCATATTTTATTTTTTGTTACTACTCATACGACGAAAAGGGTATCTCTAAGAAAAAGAATAGAATTAATTTTATCGAAAGCAAAGCATTTTTTTTTTTACAAAAATTTGTAACATTTATTTCAATTATTTATTATTATTATGTAAATAGGAAAAAATAGGTAAAAACTTTGATTTTTAATTAAAACTTCGAAAAAAAACTTCTGACTTAATAAATTTTATGAATTCAAAAAAAAAAAAAAAAAAAAAAAAAAAAAAAAATGATGAAAAGAACCACACACACAAATGAACTTGGAAACTGGAACTTAACATACTTTTGCAATTTGAAATAGAAAGGAACAAGGTTTCAAGTGATTTGCATGCAGACCAGTGGATTTTTTAACGATTCAAATGGTGCTCAATTCTTCGAGTTTTATCAATATCAAACCTGCAAATCAGAATTTTAGAAAAGTGCCTTTAAGAATAATATTTATATCAGTCTAAAAAATTGAATTAGTTCCAAAATTAAAATATTATCGAAAAATAATAAGACATTTTCATAAACTCTTATCCAGCGCACTTCCAGTAACACTTTCAAAAGTATTAAACCACCACTGTTGTGGATACTCTCGATATATTTAGACATCAAAAGATAGAAACCTAGAACTTTTACAAATATGACTATTTCTTTGCTCTACAAGTTGCCCAATAAATCATATTTATCATTAAAAGTGATTTTCCTGTTGATATAAAATAGATTTAACCCGGCAGGTGGAACGTTCCTCTCAGAGCTTTCCTTTTTCAGAGGAAGTACAAGAATCATGACCCCAGAGGTTATCTTGGCAATCGTTTCTTTTTCCGTGGGATTCACTGTAACACACGAGTTCAGTGGAAATCCACGAGACTACTGTTCCGTAAACGGCAGACACATCCCTGGGATACTCTAGTGATCCTTGTCATCAATTTTCAACTCTCTCTTTTTTGTCAAACAATTTTTTACCTTTGTTTTCCTTTTCTTCAGCCTCAAAAGATCACAATTACATCTTATTTGGCAGTATTTACACCTAGCTCTTGCACCATTCGCTCTATCGCTAATTCGCTCACTTTTGGGTTAATCAGACACAGCAATATACATGAAGAGCTCTTCTAACTAAACAACATTAATTCTTGTTTATCCACCAGTGCACCTTCAGAGTTCAACCGTGTTGAACCGCTGATATAATATAAGTTTATCACAGAAAAATGGTATTTGTTATTTCTCCTCAAATTGATTGATCAGTCAGTCTGTCCATAATGGAATTTTTGCACCATGATTAAATCGCATAAAAAAGTTAAATTTATCAGTCTAAAATGTATGGTGTTAATTCACGAGATTTTAGAAAATAATGAGATAGTTTTTTTAAAACAAATGATGATAATTTAGCTATGTTTGAAAAAAAAAAAAAAAAAAAAAAGACAATTTTTTTTATCAAACCACATTAAACATCATAAAAAACAACGTAAATGTCACAGATTATAAAAAGATTACATTCATTATATGAAGTTGATTTTAAATGAAAAAGGAAACAAGCTACGATGGAGGCTTTCTCTCATGAAAGTCAGACAAGTTAAAAACATGACTGTAAAATTAGGTGACGTTGATTACGAAACACTAAGTAATCAAAATATGATGTATGCATAGTCATATTTACCGCATAAAATATGATGTACGGAGTGGTGACATTTGTGCCTTCGTATCATGTCGCCACAAATATAAAGGTCCTAGTTATCCAGAAATTCTTGACAAGCAAGAAACTTAGATTTCTAAATTCATAATTGATTAATGCACATAAAGCTATCAGTACTTACATTTAATCTAATTTGCAATGTAAACTCGTGAATATTTATCATATTATGTACATACACTGCGTACTTACGTATGTAAGTGTTACATATGAGTAATATTCACATGTTTATATATGTGTAATATTACATGTTTATATATGTGTAATATTACATGTTTATATAAGATACGATTACCAAATTAACTCTATACAACGCTCATTTTTCTTCGCTGTTTAGTTTTCGTGTCACGTATTCACATAATATATTTAGTTCTTAAACCAATAAGGAACTTGGCAAATGGATAGAAAGTACAAAGCGAAATTAAGCGAAACAAAATGACAGCATTCTATCGAATTTGCGTTAAACGAGTTAATGCGTGTAATCCTATTCTAAATGTCTGCATTAATGCTAAAGTTTTGATTTACTTTAATTTACTCAGCGTCAGCGCTACACGTGAAACTATTGACGACGAAATCTCATTAACTTGAGCCACGAGGTCAAAACATGAGTAGATAAATTGCTCCATGGCCAAGAGAAGAGCTGTATGCAATATTTTCTGAACGCTCTTCGTTACTTTTATCATAGTTTCTCTATCAATGCGCTCTAGTGCTAATTTCCTTATTTTCTTAATTATAGAAGATTATTTACACTATTTTAAAAGGATTTCGAGGCCGTTTTTTCAATGCTTAAGGTGAAAAAATTAATTTTTTAAATGTTTGTTCCGGTAACATTATGTTTGAACTATATGTGTATTTCCTCGTGATAGAACTTTTCGTAAGACTTTTAGGGGTATTGCTTATCATTCTTCTTCCGTTATTTTCAAGTGTTCATAAGTCATGGTGACAAACAAACGTATTGAAATCCATAGCTTAAACGTCAAAAGGTTGAGCAGGAATATGTTGTAAAGGTAAACATGCAGTACCTGTGTCATTTTTCATTTATTTAAAGAAAGCAGCGTTAATTTTTGGAGTATGACTGGTGAATTTGTCTTGATGCAGCGTTCCTCTCTGAAAGTAGTTGGAATAATGAAATGGAACTTTTTCTGTGTGCTTAGGATGTAAAACGTTTTCCTGATAGTATGATGAGTTGATTTTAATATAGTTTTTTCCCACTTTTCTTACTTTTAATTCCCCATAATAAGAGAAGCATGTTATAAGCATAAAACATTTTTTGAAACATTCTTTATGTTCTTGGAACGAGGTTTGTGCATATTTTTCTCCAGATTTACGACAATAGGTAGACGTAGTTTTAGGTAATAAAGGCTCAATAACAATGTTTAAAAATAACAAGAAAGTTATAAATAAATTCCCGAAGTAAATAGTTAGAACAATGCGAGGTAAATATTAAGTAGACATAATGGAGAAATGTAAGGATGGCCATAAAAATACACTACTTTGACTTCCAAAATACGATTTCGCTTTCGAAACACCACGCATATCAAATCACAAGTCTTATAACCCCATTTACATTTAAACCAAAACAAAATCCATCATCTTCCTTTCTTTCTCTCGCCCCACCAAAGATTCTTTTTCCATCCAAATGATGGGCCGAACGCGTGCCTCCCTATCAAAAAAGAAGAGAGAAAAAACCGCGACTGCAGCTGTTAGAGCGAAGCAGTGCTCCACCCCCAAGAACATCTCTCGATTGCGAAGGTACCTGCCGAAACAAACGGAGAAAAAGAACTATCGGGAGAGGAATGCGAAATCTGTTCAGCCTCCTCCATCCCTTCGTCGACCCCTAATGAGAAAAGATTCGATAAATCAGAATGCACTGGGAAGGGATGCAGCCGTCGTGGTTCTATGTCTTCATGTTCTTCGGAAAAGGGGGGAGTTGCGGCTGAAGGGGGAGTGATTGTGTTTGGGGAAAGAAAGATTCGTGTGAGAGGGATTTATTCGCATTCACGTGCATGCAAAGCAGAGAAGAGACAGATCAGGGGTTTTCAATAGCCCAAGAAGGAATCATGATATATGGAGAATATCGATAAATACTTATTATTGAATACCAAGAATGGTTATGAGTTTTGAAAAGAAAGCCAAACTACATTTATTAGGAAATTGTAAATATCACCCTTTTTATTCGTTATTCATCTAGAGATTACTAAGGATATCACGGGGGTCACGGAAACTGCAGCCAAACTATATTTGTCATTGAGTTGAAAATTAAATCTTTCCTTTAATAAATCATCTAGAGATATCAAGAAAACTGCTTAAGTCATGCAAATTAATCAAACTATATTTTATCTTAAAATAATAATCAGCATTATGTACAATTATTAATCATAATATTATAAGTCGTTTAAAATTTCATTAAAGCCTGACAAATAATTCTCTCTTAATCGGATATTTAAATCTTGCTTTCTGAAACTTCTCTCCTAAAGAAATAATACTTAATAATAATGTGTGAATTTGTTCCTTTATAAGTCTCAGAGAATACTGATGATTTAAAGAAATAATAAGGCTTTTTTTCCAGAAAAAAAAAGAAGGCTATCTTTAGATTAAATCATGAAACGATTCATAATAGATATATATCGAATTTTTCTATCTATCATGAATAATGTAAATACATTAAAAGACGTTTAACACTAAAGAGAAAAATTTTAAACAAACGAAAAACTTTTTGTTAAAAATTCCATGCGAAATAAACACATTAATATTTTCAATGTCATCAAATTTTAATAATTTGATTTTCTGCTAAAATTTGTGCTTATAGGTACATACACCGAAAGTGTGTACCAATAATGATCCAGTAAAACGAGCCGGTGTCGTCGGCGTTGAAGATATCTTTCGCGTCATACTCTTCAAATATTGTTGATAACGTAGACTGCAACTAACATGTTGTCATCGTCAGTAAAACTTGCTTAGTTTCCCTGCAAACAATTTTTTAACTTTATGCCGTTCTTTTCATTGAAACATTTCAACCAGCCTGGGTTTGCAGAAAATAAAATATCCATTTGTATTGCAAATTCATCACCTTTTTCCATTATTAAAGGTCCTGATAGAGGAGCATTTTTCGACATAGCTCATTTGAAACAAACAAGCAACGCAGTCTCTAAATCTTAGATACGTTGCTATTACATTTTCTTTTTGACTTGAACACACTGCGCTTAAACATTGCCGTAGTTGATCTATGGTTTTAACTATGTACAGATAGCTATGCGAAACGTCTAGGTTTCTCATAATCGATCTCCATTTTTCTTTAACTGTATTAAGCAATCCTGTCTTCATTTTAAGCGAAAAAGCAGTGTATTTTCGTCTCCAATCGGGACAAAAAAAATTATTTCGTAATATCTACACGTGAAATTTCAATTTATTTAAAATTCAAAAAACATGAAGTTCACCGACTTCGACTCACCTATCACCGAGTTCAAAAAATATTTTGACAACGGCAGTGCCTCTGCTTACCCAAAGAAAAGAGGTATTGTAGCCATCGTAGCAATAATTGATTATCTTGTTTAAAGAGAAAAAAAATCTTATAAATCTGGGCACTAGAAACACAATCTTTTCGCGTTAGACAATTTTTGTTTCGCATTAAAAAAAAAGAAAAGAAAAATATGTGCAATTACATAGTATATTGTCGGAATCGTGGTTTTATTTCGTGTTAACCAATTGTTTCATGCTTAACGTTTTCGAGTTAAATGTTCTTCACTGTACTTTCACGAGAATAGAAAATCGTGGCTGTAAGTTAAAAAATCCTACGAAAGTGTCCCGTGTTGGTTATACAGAAGTACCAATAGGACTTTAAAGATAAATAAATATCGGAATCAAATTCAATCTAACTCGGATTAAATTAACGCAATTCAAATCCTGTCGAAATCAAATTCAACCGATCCGAAGCAAACACAGTATTCCAATCCACATCGAGGTCTTTAAATTGTATCATGAGATCATTGATGATTTTTTTTTTACCTATCATGATTGATATGAATATTTTCACGATAGTGGAGCCTCCTAGGTCTATAAATTAGTTATTAAATGTTCCTGTTGTTTGTACCGTATAAATTTCATTCCTAAGATAGTAAATCTAAATCAGTTGTAACTTTCTATCATCAGTAACTCTCTCGTTTTCCTTTTCTGTCCGTTGGGATAACCTAATAGTAAAGACTAATGGAGATTTAAGATTCTATTCCTCGAGGAACCCTTACATTTAGAATAATGGAGGTAACTGCAAGTTTAATCAAAACTGGTCTTAAAAATAATTTTCAGTGGTTGTTAGGAACGTGGAGTGGTTACTCAAATACATGCATTTTTGAACTTTGACCCCCTCCCCCCCAATTTTATCGCGACATTACCATCAATGAGTTCCCCCCCCCTTTCATTTGTTCCTTAGGATTGTAAATTTATACAGGGTGTTTTCAAAATAATATCCTAACTTTGAAGAGCTATTGTTAAAAAAACTAAAAAAATAACTGCTCTTTTAAGCAAATTAAGTTAAAAATAACATTTTACAGTTTATAAATCTATAAATATTATTTATAATACGACCACCACTAGAACTAGAAACAATATCCAATCGACACTAGAAATCCTCTCACATTTTTTACAGCATGTTCGGTGTTACAGTTTGATACACTACAGTTATTTGCGGTTTAATTTCTTCAATGTTAATCGGTAATGATGGAAAAAACACTATCTCTTAAGTAGCCCCAAAGGAAAAAAAAAGGGATTTAAACCAGGGCTTCTTGGTGGTCACTGATGATGAGTAAGGTCATCATCTTCTCTGCGACCAATTTGTCATTTAAGTAACCGCTGATAGATTACGATGGAATGTGGAAAGTTAAGAAAATGATTGATTTTCAAACTATGCAAGCTATAGTTCTTACTTAAATGATAAGCAGCTACTTTTTTTTGTGAACTATCAGGTCGTATAAAAAATGTGGCTTAGAAAAGTTCCAAAATATCTCTGCTTATGCACGGAAGTACCTTTATTCTTTCTGGGGTCACACTGCAAGTAAAAGAAATGGTGAGTTAATAATAAATCAAGTGTCATTTTTTGTAGCTCATTGAAATTCTCACTGTCCACGAACGTGCTAAGCAAAATTTGGAATTTCCTCAGAAAAAAAAAGAGAAGGAATTCTATCACTACGCTCACTACTCTGTATTATTCCAAAGAAATCGTTATATAATTTTAAAAAGAAAAACACCGTGATTATAAAAGCTTATTATTCACACATCAAGTAATATGAATTTAAATTGAATTTTTTCTCTTTAGCGTCGATCCTACGAAATTTTCAAACACACACAAAAAAAGAAAATATCGACCCTCCTTATCTTTTCCTGCATAAACAAAGAACGACGTTTATTTCTACTTCATCGCATGCTACCGGACTGGGAAAGAAAAAGAAAAAGGATGTAAATAAAATTAAATCTACCCAGGGGGAAAGGAAATAGAAGAGCCGTATTGCGGTGAAAAATGTCGCATTTTATTTTTAAAAAAATCCTCTCTGCTCCTTTTGGGGACGAGAGTTGCTGAAATGGTTACTTAAAGAGATAAATTTTAAGAAGACAAAATTACTTTGAAGATAAGTATCGGATGTTTGGTTTCTACGAGCAATAACGATTATATACGGAATATTTACGTGCATAAGGAACTTTTTCTAAGCTAAATTAAGTGGGTCGGCTTATATACAGATCCGCTTGCTCGCAAACGTTAGATACGCAAGATTTTAATTTTTAAAAAAACTTCTTTGCTCCTTGTGGGGACGAGAATTGCTGAAATGGTTACTTCGAAGATAAGTTTCAAGGAGACAAAATTACTTCAAAGATAAATATCGGATGTTTGGTTTCTACGAGCGCTAACGACTATATACGGTATATTTATGTGTATAAGGAACTTTTCTAAAGTTAAATTACGTTGGTCGGCTTATATACAGTTCCGCTTGTTCACAAAAAACGTATGTACTTTTCTGTTCGCCACGCGCAAATGATAAATCGCCGAATGCAATTTGTTTTTATCTCTTTAGTATTTGATCTTAAATTTATGAAGAAAATAATTCTAAATGAAACGATCATTCTTTTTATGAAAATGTGAAAATGAGTTGCTTCATTTTCGAAAGTTTTTGTACGAGTGTAACAGGTTTGTTAAATCGTCTCCAAAATGATAGATATAGATGTTGGTGAACTTTGTACCTGGCTAACAGAAAAGTATCTAAACGTACACGAAAAATTTTGATAGAATATTGTAGATAATGCTGTCATATCAATACCAATGCAAGAGGATAATACTTTTTTTTTACTCTTTTAAGCACAATTTTTAAGGACACAGGGAAAAAAAAGACTAGTTTGTAGATACATATAGACTAGTGCATACACCATATATTCTTGTGTTTTTCATTTTATAGAATGCATCTTATTAAAAAAAAAAAAACGGTTACAAGATCTATTTGTGTTTTGATATTCTTGTTTTTCTATAAGAATACGTGTTTTCCAATATGAAAATTTTATTAAGGAATTCTTTTTGAGAACCGAAAACATGCATTATACGGAAGACGATTATTTATTCTTCACTTGGCTTCGTTTTTTGACCGGACTTGGTCCACTATTCTTACCATGCACCCGCTATGCATTATTTATGTCCGGCTCAGTTTTCACGGGACCATCGTTCATCAATCCCAGACAGATGGTTTCAGCTGACAAAGACGGATGGGCCGGATTTGAAACGCAAAAATCACTGGATATCGCCAACACACTCCCTCCTGTACATTTAACACGGCCTTCTTTGCTCTCATACTAGCACTGTTGTATATTGACATAGTATGATTCAAAGTTTTGTGTAATGTATTATCGCGTACACTGGATTTTTATTTTTCTTGTTTTTGATGATGAAACTCTCGGCATTGAGATAGTTGGAGTAAAAATATTAATCTAGTGTTTTTGATTTATAAAGCAAAACATGCATATAGTTTTTTTTTTTACTTACAAGTGATTTTCATTAACGTGATTGAAAAATACACTATTTTTGGGTAGGAGAAGAACACGTGAAAAAATAATCAGATTATCTTGAAACTACGCACTCAAATTTATTAATGCCGAGACTGCAAAGGAAAAAATTTTGACCAGTGATTGCAATCGTAGGTCTGTTTCTGACGCGTAACTACCCCCTTTAAAAAAGTTATTTCATAACTTTCAACCATAACTTTCTTTCAAAACCATAACTTTCTTTCAAAACCATAACTTTCTTTCAAAACCATAACTTTCACTCACTTAATATGAATCAAAGAATAATTGATGGCAGCTACAATTCTCATTGACTTCGTCCATGAGACACTACTAATAATGACATGAAGTTCTCTAATATCATTATAAATGATAAGTTGACACTTCAAACTAAGTAGAATAGTAGATATGAAGGACTGTTATTAAACTATAGGCAGCTACATGGGCTGTACAAATATTTTTGTGCAGAAGCGGTAGTATTTAAGTATTCGTCTGCACAATGAATGTTTTAAGAAGTCAATATACATATGCATGACTGAGAAGGCAGGCCCGTTGAGCGACATACCGAATTATTTCAATGATATCATTGTCCTCTTGAAACATAAGTTTTGAAGTTTCTTCTAAACCACTTACCTTCTGTACTCTAAATCATTTTACAACTCTATTTTGATGTAAGGTTATTCCACCTTTTAAAGAGTAAACCATTGATTCCAGCAATGTCAAACTCGCCTGAAACGATGTTGTATTCAATCACACAACTGTCAGCACTTTGGTACTATTAAAGTATATTGTGATGAGGTCAATCGTGAACCAGATGACCTTCATCTGTAATTGAAGGAGATCTTACCTGGTCACTTCTCCAATTGCACGTCCTCTCTCAAATTTGTTTATACTGTTCACGTATATGTCTGCGAGGCACAGGTATAGTCAACGCGGATCGATAGAACAAAATTCGCTTGGATGTTACGCCTTAAGATTAGAATGTCTTCTGTTGCAATGCGCTGGAGCTCCAGTTTATCAGGCATTGGCCACCAAAAGCTAATTATTTACATATGCTACGGTATATGTGCATACGCAATTTCGTCCTATTCTGACAACCCTTTCTTGGTACATCTCTTTTTATATTATAGAGTATGTATATTAAAATGAAAATATAATTTTTTTCATGATTTTTTTTCCTTCTTTCTTTTTAGTTCTCTCTTTCGTTATTTTTTTTCAAAAAAGTACATTTTGTGTATACACTACTTTTCAAAGAATTCGACAAAAAAAAAAAAAATCTTTTTTTTTTGTTCACGTGTAACAACTTTTCCATTTAATTTTTAATACTTCTTCGTTTAAGTACAAAGCATATTCTACTCAAAAAAAAAAAAAAGAAGAAGAAGAAGACTCGGAAAAATTGTTCTTATACAAGTTTTTCCCCCTCGTTTCAACATTATACGAATGAATTCGTTTATAAAGAAACCATTTAAAATACTACTTTTGGACTGACGAAATAAAGATATAGTTATGTGATATAAGTTTGTAGAATACTTCTTTCAAGTATTTTGAGATGGGAACTTAATTGTGTTCGTTTTGAAATAAAGCAAAACATATCGTAATAAGATAAAATGTCTTAATTCTTGAGATTTTACGCAAAGTTTTGACTAATTAGGACATTAATTTGGAACAACACGGTGTCATAAAACATACCAAACGAAAGAAAAGCTTTAATTTAAGGAAAACAGTGGGATACAAAAGAAAAGTAGATATATTTCCAGTTTATATTTATGTGACACGCGTATAGAAAACGTTACTATTGTAGCAAAATACACTACAATTATTGTGTGTGTGTTACTAGTTTAACATATAATAATTTTATTTATAATGATTTTCCATATGCAGGTTTAGCAACACGTGTGATTTCTAACTAGCCTGCATGGTGTAATATACATGGTGTGGCAATTAAATAATGGGACTTATATGAGATATATACTTCAAAGAAAATTTATTACATAATTTCCACAACAACATAATCCTCTACCTGGACATTGCTTTGTGAGTGTTTCTTATTGTGCGAAGCGGTACTGCAAATCATCAAGTGTCACCCTCTTGAGTGAGTTTGCCTAGGTAGTCTAGTGGTCATGATCGCGGACTCGTGGCAGCGGTTTTCATCGAGTCATGGGTTCGAGCCCTGTTGATACTAAAGACCCACCGTGTAGCGGGACTGATGCATATTAAACTTGTCGAGGCTCAAAGTCCTCTCATGGCTTGGTGTGGAAGTATGAAGAGTGAGGTGTCAGCTCAGTTATAGTCCTCGTCACTTGACCGAGGTTCAAAATGACGAGGTCCTTCGCCAATTACCTTCGTGTTGCTACTCGTACGTTGTTAATAAAACCAATCAGTCAATCAAATTAATGTACTACTTGATTTCTAAGCTTGCCAAGTTCACGGCACTCCGACGCATAACATCCTTTTCAAGCAAGGATTTATATCTCACTAAATTACATAGAAAAATTGAATAAGATGCCATTTGTCATCGGAGCGCTTAAGTCACCTACATTCCATCCCCACACTTTGCCAACAAGCATAGCGGCCACGGCGTACGCGACCCCATTATTTAATTGCTATACCTTGTATCAAATATACGAGAAATAATAATTATTTTCATTTAAATAATTGTAAGAATGCACCGCATAAAGACTAACATAAATTTTGCATAAAAGTTTTTTCTAGACATTTCGGTAGCCTTGGTTAGTGTAGAGAGCGTAAGACTACATATTTCAAGTAAATATCTTGGTGTCGAATAATAGAAACTACTGAGGGAGCTTTAAAATTAACTGGGATCATTAGTCTTTTCAGTCGTAGGATGTGGAAGTTTGAAATGTGGGTTATTACCTCTGTAGTTCTCTTCTTTCAAATACGACTCAAAAGGACAATATCCAGTGCAGTTGTTTTACATATTACATACACATCACACATTATATTTTTTGGCCTATTCACCCCCCCCCTTCCCTTTGTAAAAATTAATGGCGTGAAAAGAAAAGAAAAAACGGCTTCCGTTCTTGAAATCAATCATGTAGTTACTAGTGTTCATATTTTTAATAAATATTTAAAAAGGCCTCCAAAAATCAGAAAATCAAAGCAACATGGATTAACATAACGTTTGAAAGTTCGGGGTGGCAAGTCGGCGGGAGCCCTAACATTGCCACGACTGACCGAACTTTTAAATATAAGCTTCGATGATCGAGATGTAACATACGTACACACACACTGTGGTGCACTGCGCATGCTCCGACTCGTTCATGTACCAGTCAAAAAAGTATTGAGAACAAAATTCTACTGTACCAGTAACAACTTTTAATGTGGACTGATATCGCTTAAAGGACGTTTAGAACTATTTCTTCTGTTGAAACGCGTTTGCGGGAGATGAATTTTAGTAT
Organism: Nephila pilipes; assembly: GCA_019974015.1. Classification (NCBI taxonomy): domain Eukaryota; kingdom Metazoa; phylum Arthropoda; class Arachnida; order Araneae; family Nephilidae; genus Nephila; species Nephila pilipes. The sequence goes on along the minus strand of BMAW01060649.1, from coordinate 31,314 downwards.
TCATCAACTTTTTCAACGCGTTCTTGTGAATGGGGCTGCAGGTGGTCCTGAAAGTTTCCTGAATTAGCCTTGGATAATAAAACACGCCCCTTATGTGTCTTCAACACCCATCCCAATGCGGAACCGCCTCCATCGAGGTCCACTGATCTGGAACGACGTATAATTTCCAAAATTTTTGAACAAAAAGATATTATTTAATTTAATTTTTGGGCGTAAAAAAAATGAACTTCGTATTTTTTTAAACTTTGAGAGATATCTTATGATGAACATTTTTTTTTTTTTAAAAAATTACATTAGGTTATAAAGTGATTGCAAATTGATCTCAATGAAAATTATCTCCAATATCTATCAAACGGAAAAAATTAGGTTTCAAAATACATAATTTTATTACAGTGGTATTTAATTAATGTTCATATATGCATAGTCAATACTTTTCACTCAAATACAAATTTTTAATTATTGAAAAATAATAAGCTTTTCCTGTTTAATTATGTGAAAAATAACATATAAATATTTCAACCCGATTCACAAAATTCAAATTATTTCCAGATTCTCGGGGGGAAAAAAATCTAAAATTGGATCTAATATTTCCGTTTTGTTTACTTTTTTAAATGGAAAATGTTCTGCATAATTCTTCTGGAAATTTCAAAAAGTGCAATAATAATAATAAATTGGAAAATGATTATTTGCTCTTTTCGTAACTTTTTAATAGCTTCTACTTTTAAAATAGCTTTATAAGAGTTGCATTTATTTTCTTTTGTCTTTTATACATATATATATATATATATATATATAAAATGTTTTGCACCCTATATATTTTACGGAAATATTTTAATTCAATCTTATTCACGGTCTATAAAATGTAAATAAAATTGTTTTTTAACTGAATGGATAAGAATAATGAATACATGTTTATCACGAACAGAACGATTTTTGATTAAATTGCACTTGGAACATTTTCTTCTTTCTTGGAAATCCATCTGGAAGAATTAAGAATAATTGCGGAAAATGGAACGTCTGCTATGGAAATTAGACTTTTTAGACAGCTCCATTCGTGTATGGAATGAAGCAAAGATTAAGGCACTGGAATGTTGGATCGCTTTTTAAACGAATCACTTTAAATGCTAAACATTTCTTTTGAAAATCTTTATTTTTCTGCCACCGTTTTTTATTTTTTGAATTTGAAAGACTTGATTAATCACTTTCGAATAGAATGTTCTTTCTCTCTCTCTTTTCTAAAAAGAGAATTCGTCTGTTTCTTCGAACGTTTGTTCGAGATAGATTGATTTAAGTATTTTTTTTTTTAAATGTTGCAAATCGGATTCACCCAACACGTCACTTAACAAAAATTGCCAAGAAAGTGATTTTAAAGGATCATGGGATGAGTTTTTTAAATAATATTGCGATTGGTTCTACGAAATTATTAAGATGTAAATAGTTTTTTTGTGTTTGTATATTGTTCGTTGTATTTTATGTTTATTGTATTATTTTTAATGTTTCGTAAACATTCTCATCATTGGAAAAAAAAAAGTTACCGAAGCATTTCGTATACCCATATTTTATTAAGGAATAATATAATGGAATTTGTATTGAGTAATTAAATTAATTAGTAGTCGTTATGCAGTTTTAAATAAAGATATTTTTTAATAATTACAGCATTTCCCATCACAGCTGGTCAAAAATGGCATGGATATTAACGGTTTAAAAGGAACTTAATTGTGCTGTTACTGCGATGATAAGATTAATTAACATTGTCAATTAAACTCGGAATGTTTATTATGGATACTGCGCTTTCCGTAAAATTAAATAGAAATTGGTCTAAATTGCATATACTTCAAATTTCATTCGAATCTGATTATTAGTCCCATAGTTATTCGGGGGAAAAAACTTTATGGGGGTATATATTAACAACATTTCGATAGTATCTACACATATCCAGCCTCAACCAATCATAAAAAAAAAAAAAAAAAAAAAGGAATATGTTTCTCCCCTAATCCTACACCAGAGCAAGTTTGATTTCCTACTTCCAAACGACTTTCACAGCATACAGATTCAGGCTTGAAGGATGCTTCGCGCGCTGGACGAACTGTAGATGTCAATGTCAACGTTTAAGCATATTTGTTTTTACGGTTTTAATCTTTTAAAAAAGTTTTCAGTAATTACTTTTTGCTTCGAAATTTTTATTGTTTTGCTTTTCATGCAATAAAAATATTTTTTCAATAAATGTTATTTTAAAAATTAAAGATTGTTCATTATATTCTTTCATTTTTGTATTCTGTATGATTATTAGAACGAAACCTACTGTTCATTAACCGGAACATTGCTGCTGGATTTCTCTTCGTAGGTTTGACTTTGAATATTTCTTGAACTTCGCATGGAATTATATAAAAGTTTAGTTTTAGAACTCTATGACACGAAGAATAAAAAAGTCATTTTTTGAATGTTACAATTCCCATAATTTATTAACTGTATTTAACATCCCATATTTTTACAGTACTTATATTTTCGATTATTTTGTATTTTTAGAATCGGGGGAAATAACTATCTACCGATTGGTATAGACATATCTGAAAAATAATGAATAAAAAATTGATATTTCATCAAAGCTTTGAAACGCTTACTTAACATTAAATATACATTTTTTTTTAAACTCCTTTTCTCAGAAACATTTCAGATAAATTTTGGGTTACTCTTATGATAAGAAATCAGTCTTAAGCGTTTAAAAATGGAACTCTGTAATAAAATTTTTTAAAAAGTTAATAAGTTATGTTATTTAAATTAGTTAATTAATCCCTTAACTCTATAATTTATTTCTATTTGAGCCATTAACATATCAGTTTTGATTTACTGCACTGAGAGTCTCTGTAGCCGAACGGACAGGGTTGCCACTTCCTGGTCGGCGTTGTTTAGGTCAAATCGCGCGTTTGAGTCCTGATATGCTGGGACCGATGCACCTTAAACCTGTCGAGGCTATAAGTTCTCATGCAGGGATGGTGTTAAAATTTAGAGAGGGGAATGCCTACTCATCCGTCATTCTCGTCACTCAAATCGTTGAATTGTGTGAACTGTTGAAATTATGTTTTCTAAATGAAGATTCCTCCATTGAAAGAAGCTTTGATTTCGGGACAGAATTCCACTAGTGCTTAACACCTTATTAAGGAAATTTATGAAGATTTCTCAGCCGAAAGCAAATAATTCCAAAAATAACTGATTTTTTTTTTTTTTTTGCTAAAAATATTACATAGAACTCAAGATAATGAGAAAATTTAGAAGCTATGGGTATTTTTTTCCAAGCAATTATGATAATATTAATATGCCCTTCGTTACATATTAGTAATGGTGCATATCAGTGACGACGAATAGTCATTACTTAATACATATGAATATTTTATATTTTTGATGAATACTGCTTAATAGTAAATAGATATTTCCCCTAAATATAAAAATATAATACAGTCAAACTTGGATAATTTGAAGCTGGAGTTAATGGAAAAATAATTCCTATTGCAAATATTTTCCTTAAGAAGAGAGATAATTTTTAAAAAAGTTAACGCACGTTGCAAGAATTCACTAACAAGCTTTATTTTCAAATTATATGAACATTACAACATGTGAATTTATATATTTTCAAATAAATAAAGCATTTTTATAATGTTCCTTTGCAAGTAACAATGTCTTAAAAAGTTTTAATATTAATTTACTTGCCTATTAATAGTCTTTAAGCCATTACAAGCAATTCCAACCTATCAAGTGAGGGGAAAATATCGTCCAAAGTCCTTCTCTTCTCTTATCTTCAGAAACACGGTTAAAATAAAAGTACACATTGACTAAAAAGTCTCATGAACTATTTTTTACCGTTGTGATCTAAGAGGAATCGCACAAAAAAAAAAAAAATTCGAATTATCTAAAATAAAGTTCTAACTATTCCAAAAAAATTCCATTGTTTTTATGCAGAATTCCAGGGACTGAAAAAACAATTTAAATTATACAAGTTCGACTTTAGTATGATTATTCTAATTATTGGAGCTTAAGTCCCCCTTTTTTAGCATCAGTCCTTTCTTTCGTGTAATACGGATTCGCAGTACTCGACATTTTTTAGAAACGTATCAACTGTATTATACGGGAGCTGCCTGAATAATAGTTAACTTTCTTAAATCACGGTTGACTATTCCTCGTAATATGTCGTTAAAAGCAAACAAAAGGATGCATTCTCGTCACGCATATGAGTCGGCACGGCAATAGACATCAGTTGTTGTCCTTTCAATGGTTCCCGGGGCTGTTTAGAAGAGATCCATTCCGTTTTCCTTTTGGAGAAATGCATTTCGAATTGTTTTTTGTGTCAGTGAAATGGAAACCTGAAACAGACAAATACGGTTCCCTTCCGACTCGAATCAATAAAGAATTCAATTTCTGCCCGATCTCGTGGAATATTTATTCTCTGACAAAATATATCCCGTCATGCCTTGGAACTCTCTATATTAATGAAGGGCGAAATGCAATTCGGGAGCTTGCAATTTCCTAGCGACTTCTTCACCCCCCCCCCTCAGTGTCTGAAGGCAGAGGAGAGGATTCGGTGTACGGATAGATTTCGGTTATCTCTTTAAAAAGAGAATCAATTCCAGATTTCAAATGTCGTTCCTTTCATGAATCTGTTCTTATCAATTAGTTGGCTTTAAACACACCTACGATTTGGATAGAATCCCATAAATTCCTATAACCTTTTATAATCGAGAAAGATGTATGACTAGTTCTTTTCCAGACTCTGTTGCAAAAAGTTAATATAAATGCGTAGGATAAGCTCAGTGTTTAACATACTTTTTAAACACTTGATTTACGCGGATTTATTCAAATTGTTTTCATATGGATATATATACGAGGAGGCTCAAAAGTACCTTTTTTAGATGACAGAAGGCGTTACTATAGTTATTGTTACCATTATGTGTTGTCATCTGTTAAAAGGCGTCAAAACAATTTCGACTCTGTTTCACAGGTTAAGTTTGATTGCAGTAGCGTCGAGTTGTCTATCATCGATGAGAACCGGATCCAAAATTACAATCTAGCAATAATTCAAATGAAGGTTTCCAGTGCTTCAAAAAAAAATCCCAGATGGCTTAAAAAAGAGATAGCTTTCAATTTTTTGGGAGGAGGAGAGTCTCATATTAATGGATTTCTTAGGAAAAGGAGGAAACAATTAATGGACAATGAATGCTACAGTGACTTACCCCATTCTCATTCCTAACACGGGTACTTATTAAGTTGACTTCGTATATTGTATTTGTGTCGCAATTTTATGAGCTCCTCAGGGCTTACATTCTTTATGTAAGCACGGGAATCCAGAGGTGCAAGAGTGATTTTTTTTTCTTTCCCATAGAATTTACTGTCTTTGGTAGACAAGGATGAAACGCCTTCGGAATACCCTAGCGATCCTTCTTTATCTTTGGCCCTCCTTCTTGTCAACCAATTTTTACTTTTTTCTTCTTTCAGTGTGAATAAACTTTTTTTTTTTACTTTGTCAGGTTTGACTCTTACGCCGTAAGCCCTCCACTCATCATCGTCTCCACTCTTATATAGTTCCAAAATATATGGATTATATATAACAACGAGTGTTATTTGAATGATAAATAGTTTGAAATTTATTTAGTGTAATCAGAAGAATTTGATATGCAGTCACAGTATGAAATGATCATAAAGGCATGTGGAATTATATGCATAATATTTAACATTTTTCTCCCTCCATCAATGCCAGATATTTGTTTTGCCTTTGAAAACAAGTTTTTAAAAATAACTTTTACTTTAAAATGAACCATTTTATTTGCTGTCTTAGTTTTTAATATTCGGCTTTTTATGCCATTTTTCAATTTATTTATTCAAAAACTTTATTTCCGGCTCAATTTATTATTCCCTTTTTCTATAAGTTGTTACGAATATTGCATTCCAGAATTTTTTATATGTTAACCATTTTTTGCGATATTTTTTTTCTTTCAAATGGTTTTATCATAAATGAAATATATTATTTAGCAAGATTTCAAAGAGAATATTAAAAATAAATAAATAAATAAAGTGCAAAACGATTTTCTAAATGTTGATACAATTATACGAAACATAAAAGATAGCAGTTTGATATCTATCAAAGGAATTTAATGCGAAATTTATTTCATCCGAACGAAATATTGAGTGCTTTGAAATTCGTATTTTAATAAGTTACATTCTTTTAGTTATGGTTCTAGGAAACTTTTAAAGACGTTTCTTTATTAAATTATAATTACGAATAGAGTGGAAAGTCATCAAACGGAAACTGCATAAATTCTGAAAAAAGGAATTTTTGCCTAAGAAAAATAAGATGACGTTTTAGAATAAATATTTCTGCGAAATAATTTGACTTTGAAATCCTAATGCATTTATGAAAAAGAAGTATTTTGAATGTTTTTTTTTTTTTTTTTTTTTAGTTCTTTTTTTTTTTTGTTGTTGATAAAATTATTTCGCTTTGGAATGTTGAAATTTCTAATTCCATGAATAGTTCATGACGTCACCAAACTAAATCTGGAAAAATTCTTTTGATTTTATTTTTTTTAAAAGACGGAAAACGAAGGAAATAAAAAGAAATCTAACAATTTTAAATCAAAAGTGTTTACCAAACGACTCTTGCATGACAAGTCACGTAAAGAAATATTTCAGAGTATTTTCACAAACTACATTTTGAAAATACTGTTTACAAAATTTTTGAAGTACTTTGGAAACCTTTCACAAACTGTTCGCTTGCAAAACCAAATTGCTCTGCCCACTGGCGAATATTTCCAAAAATAACAGGTTTTCCAAGTTTATTTTAGTTCTAATTCTATGAAAAATTTAGTTTCGTTATACACACACATACACACACACATATATATATATATACATATATAATTTCTCCTTTTCCGTTGAAATTTTTTTTTTCCAATAGTTCCAATGAATAAGAACTTTAACTTCCATAAGTTCGTCTCTTTCTATGACTGCCTGAATCGGTCAATCTTTAGTTCGAATCATTTTGTACACGAAGAGGGTCATTTAGCGAGAAAGGGTCAATGCAGACGTGAAGAGGGAGGTCACCGGAACCCATTCATCTGTCTGGGAATGCCCACTCCAGACAGTTAAAACAGACTCAAGCTCAAAGGAATACAAGAAGTTCTGGGCTTCAATGGATTTCGAATGTAGTCATGGAGAACTAGCGGAATATTTCAGAAAAGGTGGTCGATTCAAAATTCGTGGCAATTAATTAGTCGAATGCTCACTACGCTACAATGGATGAAATAGTAGGAGGAATAAGAGTTGTTATGTAATGTACAAAATTAGGTCCATAAGTAAGTTATTAGAAAGCTTATTAGAAAGAAAGAGCTATTTTTGGAAAATATTTTTCTTTCTTTTATTTCTATGGTTTAATCACACTTTTTTTGACTAAGGATTTCGCATATGTTTTTACTATTTTGTTATAACGCAATTATGGGGAATGTGATGGGTTAGATCCATAATAATATTATAAACACGCATTCTGAGTTCCACGTTTGATACAGCATTTTCAATAGCTTTATATGCAATTTTGACTACTTTGTCTAATTTTTTCTTGATTTATGCTTTGAAGGTTTTGGTTGTATTTTTGTACGTACTGATTTTATAATTGCATTTTGAATAAAGTTAAGTATTATGATGCTAAAGTTGGGTAATATGATAGGTTATATGCAAGTTTATTCTGCATTACTGTATATATATATATATATATATATATATATATATATATATATATATATTATACTTACAAAAAATTAAAAATTTATCTCCTTTTTAAACATTTTGTCATTTTTAATTCACAGCGTAATTTATTAATTTAAATTTTATTATTTGTTTTTTATTGATTCATGATGTATACCAATAATACGTATATATTCAACAACTCATTTTCGTTCTACAATAATCGTATAATTTCAGTTAACTCTTAGCAGAATAATTTTTTCGTTAGGATTATTATAACTGTAAATGTGAATTACAAAATAATGTTATTCTAAAAAGAATTCGCTGAGACGACATTTTGAAAAAAAAGCGTTAAAACTGAATTTGAAATAAGAAAAAAAAAAGAGTACTCGCACTAAACATCTTTACACAAAGATCTCTTTTTATAATATTTATTTAAAGCTTAAATTAAACATTCGAGTAGCAATTTTTTTTCTTAAAGTTTGGCTCGACATGAAGAAACGTTAAATAAAGACGATGCAACTAAAAAATGTAGAGGGAGGGAAAGAACTTAAGCCTAACAATGTTTTACAAGTTGTACAAAGCAATTACATCGCATTTTACAACATTTACAATGCATACAATAAAAAAATTTATGCTTGCTAAGAAGGAAAGACATTTTACTTTGCCGCCGATCCTAGGTGTGAAATAAAAAATATAAATAAAAAAACTCAGTTTTTTTTCCTCCTGTTCTTTAAAGGCGGTGTAAAGAACCTGTATGTGAAAATAAAAGAACGTAAAAAAAATTTTCAAGAAAAGAAGAAATAACGTAGAAAGAAGTGGCAACGGTAAATAGATTCACTCGTGCCGTCATCTCGAGTTAAAACAAACAAAACGTGATTTGTTTTGTTGTGTACATAATCTCCCCTTCTCCCTCTAATGCACTTCATTTCCTTTGTTATGTTATACAAAATATTGAAAGTGATGATGATTATCGACAAAGCTTACTTTGTAGTGCACTAAATTAAATATAATCTCAATCGTAAAATTTTTAATAGATAAAAAGATTTCATACGAATTTGTACGTATAGCTACTACGAAAAATATAATTTTTTATCGTAGGCTCAAAAATTTTATACATATACACCTCAGGGTTTCTTTTATTTAGGCAAGTACGGACATCACAAACTCGAGAGCGATCCTTCTCTATTTTCGATCATTACTTATTCTGCATTTTTCAAACTTCTAGACCACAGTTACATCTTATTTGTTGTAGCAAGCCACGTCTGCCTCAAGCGCCAATAGGCGTATATATATATATATATATATATATATACACCTAATACCTTTTTTAAAAAAAAATTGTAAGAAAATTGGCTATTGTGCATAAAAGCATTTACACCGTTGTAAGCCAAAACACATTTACATACAGTAAAAAGTATTATGCAGAGCGTTTACATAAGAATGCATCACTTTTGATAAGCTACAGTTAAAAAACTAAACAAATTATAGCCTTTGTGTATAAATTAAATTAAAAATAATACTTCGTAGAATTATAAAGGCTCAATGTGACCACCGCTGGAAATACGACCGATATTCTGTAATACAATGCGATGTCACAGAACACCTTGCTTTTAATTAGTAGCCCCCACTGATTTAACTCCCTGCAATTTTTGGGGGGAGGGGAGGGATGAAATGTTTTTTCGCCACTTTCCGACGAATATTTACGAACTAAATATTCGATTAACCGAAAGCCATCCAGACAGTGAAACCCACTGAATATACTAAAATGTGTGGGATGAATATTATTATCTACAAGGGATATTGTTCGTGCTTCTGGAATATTGATAATTTCGTAAACCTTTAAATGTTATGTTTTATTTAGTTTGTCCAGAAAGGTAGAGACTTCTTTTCTTAGTTTTGTGATAGCAACTGTTCAAAGTTGGGATATTCTTTTGTAAACACCCTTTATTTGTTTCCATTATAGAAATCCCCATGTATTATTATTTTCTTAACAATTCGTTCGGTAATGCAATACATTATATTTGTTTCCATATAAGATGCACCCGAATGGAAAGGTAACTACAGTTACATGCAGCAAATTTTGTAATCACAGGACATTTTAATATTGAATATTGCTGTCTTACAGTTCATATGTACCTTTTTATCTAAACATGATTGTCTTGTGGATACTATGCAATGATCTCACTGCACATAAAGGGGTTGGAGGGCTTCGGCATTGCAGACGAATCCAGTATTCTACGCTGCCCTGCATTCTATTATAACGCTGATCTGTTGACATTTTGATACTTGCTTTAAGAGGTCAAAAATATAGGAGTCGTATGAGGAGACTTCGGGGCTGCACGGATTATATTTCAGGAGTTCCCATCCATTTTTTTCTACTTGATCACATATGGCTTAGAGTCATCTCGGAGAATCATTATTCCTTTACAAAGTTTGCTTTTGCTCTCGTTTTTGGAGGCCTTTTTATGCCTCAGAAACGTATTTCAATTCCGATCACGGCTCTTTTCGCCAACCCGGGAGAATTCTTCATGCTTCTGAACGCTCTGATTAGCTTACCGTGAATGGCAAAACGAAGTAAACCGTTCCAAACACGGCTGCGGAGAAGCTCGTCACACCAACTATTGGCACCCACATTAACTAACTGAGATTAAATATGAGACCACTTCAGCGATTAAGAATAAGAGCCGCAAGTTGCGAGAGTGAACGTAGTCCATTTTTTGTAGCTTCGAAATCTACTATGACCAATCAGTTACTCTAACTGTGAAGTGGAGCGCCCATCTATACTGCGACCCGTGTGCCTGTCATTCGCCCATTCCCATTTACTGTCACAACTCAGTCCAGTGCGTCTCAGAATTTCACATAACGGCGAAGTTAAAGCTCTAGAAACCACAGTTAAAAACAGTGAGCTACAAAAAAAAATACAGTAATTGATATAATTGACTTGAAGCGAAATTTTGGCAGCGAAGAAACGGCGCTCATTAAGATAGCTGATTATCATCCAAAATTTCTTTAAATCAGGGTAGAACTGAACTTTTTAAGAGTATTTAACTTTTGACAATTCTGTAACAATAATTCCTTTTTCCAGAACATTTTTTTCTGTTTTGTTGTAAAATATGAGAATTAGGCTCATAATGTGTAAAATTATAACATTGTTTGTTGTTTAATAGGTATTTTTTCTTGACTCTTCCTGTAATTCGATATATTAGCCCTACGATGTCCTGCCAACAGTTTAGTACGTTAAGAGAGACTGTACCGTACCTAAAATAAGTTCAAATTAATTTTAATAATTAGTGAACAAAATAAAGGAGGTGGATGAAACGTTGCAAAAGTTACAGTGTAGATTAACTATTGTGAAAATTCAGGTTTTTCATGATATAATAATACAAACTTAAATGTACAAAAATAACAAAACCGCATAAAAAGTTGGACTGCAAAAATTTAAACAATGAATGATTTAGATTCTAAACTAATTCCATTTTGTTTAATATGTTTGCATTATGTTGGGGAAATATGAAAGGGAGCAAATTATTAAAAAAAGCTAACTACTTTCGAATCACATTGGAATTAAATGAATTTATGTAATACGCAAGTTCTCTATCTCTCGAGTTAAATTTTCTATGCGTAAGTTTAAAAGATATTTGCGTAAAATAATATTTAAACAATGTTTGCTCTGAGAGCGAGTAACGTCTGCTTAAAATTTACTCGCTGATTATTATTTGCTTAGCTACTGAATTATATTATAATATTTCTGAAATATTTAACTCAATAATGTATTATTCTCTCGCATTTATTCACGCGAGTATTTTTAAGGGGGAGTGGATTTAAAAATATTAGCACATTAGCTCTTTAAAGATATTAACGATCGGTTCCAGGGTCAATATTTAACTCAGAATTAGTCCTGAAAGATGAATTTAATTATTTATGGAAGATAATAATGTATTCTAACTAGTGAATGCATGTTAATTCGATATAACATCGATTTTAATCGTAAGTGTACACGGATTTGTTGTGAAAAATGAATATGTATAAATTGTTACGTGCTAATAATTATTAAATATAATTTAGAAACACAGTCGAGAGATATACTATGGTGAAATGTTTATCATTACAGTGAACTACCTGAAATTGACGCAATACAGTAATCTTTTGTGCCTTATTTGAATCACGGCATCTGATGCAACTAAAGACCCATCGTAAAGCAGGCCTGATGCACGTTACACTTGTCTACACCCAATCTCTCGATTGTGTGGTGAGGAGAGATGGGTTTCAGCTCTAGTGTCGTCAAACGGCCGCGGTAGCCAATTGATCATGATCGCGAGCTTATAGTCAACATATATCGAGTCGAAGGATCGAGTCCTAATGCCCTTCAATACCTATCTGGAGCGGGGCTGATGTAGGTTTAATCGATTAAAATTCAAAATCTCTCTCTTTGGAATGATATGGAAATCTGGATTGTGTGGTGCCTACTCAGGAGTCCTCTTCGTCACAGGACCGAGGCTCAAAATTATGAGACTCGCTGCCAATAATACTCAAGTTGCTTCTCACCACGACGTTAGTAAGCAATGAATTAGTAACTGAAGATTCATCGGGAAGAGGGGTTGATGGATTTCATACCTATCTGGCCTTAAAATCCTCTCATTTGCTTGGAGTGTAGAGTGGAGGGTCAGCTCCGGCTTCATCATTTGACCGTGACTCAAAATAAACGATATCCATTGTTAACAACCCTTAAGTCGCTTCGTTCGTATTGTTCGATGTTGATAAACAATGAATCAATTAACACTTGAAGAGTTTGAGATGAAATTCAATTCAACGTTTCACTCCCCTTCTCTCATATGATGTCCTTTGAATGTAATCAAGTCTCGACATGTTCTCGCATGATGATTGTTCAAAAAGTACCCGTTTCCGGACAGAGATATGGAGTATTTAGAAAGAAAAATTGAAAATGTAGGAACTTACTGTGTAGTATTGTTCATTACTAGCTTTCTTCGCATCATCGTAAAAGATGCCACCATCACTTTCCGATCGATGAGACCGTCTTCACCTTCTTCGGAGAGTGTGCCCGAAACAACCCATTGTTTTGATTGTTGTTTAGCTTGTGGCATACAATAATGAATTCAGATCTTATCGACGCTGACAACTTCTCTAAAACGGTAATCATGTTTTGATTCGGCAGTGAATGTCTGCGAAATACGAACGAGCCAATGAATCATTGTCAGATTTGTTTTATACCTTCAAACAGATGACAGCAGTGGTAACACTTATTTGCGTTAACAACGCCGTCAGTCGTCAAAAAAAGGTACTTTTGAATCATCCTTGGATTTAAACTGAAGAGTTGATCTATGTGTTTTTAAACGTTAAATCCACCATTCAATCAATGGTATGCTGTCAATTACATATAAATGCTTTTCATCAGAAATCTGGTTAAGTTCCACCAATAAAATTGCAGTCTTGTCCCATTAGTCACTTGGCTCTTGTTCTTTTCCCTCAGCCAACCCCTGTCTTTTTTAATGGCTTTACTGAAAGTTTCCCCCGGAAATAAAGGAATCCGATGAGAAGTTGAAAGATTTAAAGGAGGAGATTAAATCCGGAGATTAGGACTGTCTCTTCCATCTCCTGTTTTTTTTCCGTTTCCGTTATTTTTTTTCTCTTAGAAAACGAATCAATTTTATGGAGTAAATTCATTTGGTTAAGAGCTTCATGGAATTAACGCTTAGTACTTTCAGGATCAATTTTGTTTCTTCGACGGCCTAAGGACTGCACGTGGGGGAAAAAAACAGATTACAGATGGGTTTCTTCTCAAAATGTAGTTAAACGCGATTTCAGAGAAATTCTCGCACTAAAAGTTTTTATTATTATAACGACTCATAATAAGATTTTGTTAGGATTTACAAAGAGAACAGATATAAATACAACTGTGACTAAAATAACACAAAAGGGAATGGATTGTTAGTTGTTTCACTACATTACGAATAATTCATCTGATTTACTGAGAATATGCTTGTATTTCATTCCTTGATTTAGAACAAGTTGAACTCTTCCAGTATATAAAAAATATCCTTTTCAAATTATAATCTACTGAATACACAACCTCCCTACCCATGTATTTTATCTATTGTTTCTAAAGTAGTGGTAGGAAAATCTCTTGCCTTATCTTAAACAATTGTTTTGCGTAGCTTATGCAGATTGGACTCTTGCAAGATAAACTGCATCTGCACTCACTGAAATACTCAAAATGCAGCTAAGATGCGGTAATAATTTAAAGAAGATTATTTAACTAGGGCATTTTTATTACGAAAAAAAGAATCGAAAATTCAGTAATTAAAACATAATTACACGGCTGTTCAAAAGTTTTATCATAAAATTCTACCTCATATTCCAGGGTATTACATATCGCTTTTCCAATACAACGACCCCTTTTTTGTCATAAATTCGGTCTGAAGTTCTTTAGGGGTAGAGTAGAGAAATTGGAGAAGTTTATTTATGTGTCGACCTTGTCTTCTACTGGCAATGACTCAAAAGTATACGGGTGCATTGCCAAATTAGCCTAATGTAGTCCTTATTAAGTTGAAAAGGACCTAAAACAATACTGTGTTATCCTAATGTTTGTTTTATTCATGAGACTTAACTATTCCATTTTTTTCTTGCTCTTTCACGTACGAATTTTGCCTTTGAATAGTTCAAAGTTTCAGTACGTAAATCCTTTTCTGCCTTTAAAAAACATGATGTTCCTCCCGATGTTTCTCAAAATATAGGGTGAACCAAAACTTCCCGACACATTTTAAAATTCAAATCCAACTAATTGGCTAGCGACAAAGCAGTTTGAACCATAATGTTTTGTATTCTGAAAAGTTTTGCTTGTGGAAATAAACGATCAGTTTCAAATTTCGTCCTTAGATGGCGCTGTATGACTTTGAATTTAATTGATGTACAAGTTTCATTTAATTTGATTACTTTTAACACTGTAACTGAGAGAAATGACCACTCGAGGTTCCATCCACAAAAGAAGGCAACACGTTGAAATACAGTAGTTGGGGCTGCTCATATAAGTGGCTTATATCTAGAAATCATGTGCACTTACTTCCACAAAAAAAAATTATTAAAAATTTTTGATGATGAGGTTTGTCTTAATATCTTATGTCAATTAATCGATTTTATATTAAATTTTAAAATGTGTCAGGAATTTTCTGTCCACCACGTATAATTCCTTCTTAATCGCTGTCAATATTTCAATTGCTTTCCAATGTTTGCAATTGGTCAAAAACTAGTTTTCAAGTGGATTCCAGAATTGTTATTGATGATATCTCTTATAATTATATCCTAAATAAACCTGTGCTCTATTTATGCAGCTGAATCTGTTGCTATTTATCGGTTCCTTCAACTTCTGCAATTGAAACCCCATCCTGAATTTTGTCTACTTTCTGATAGCTTAAGGGTTTGTTTTAGAGAGCTTAACCCATCAGCTTACTAATATTTCTCCCCCGTAGTCAACCCTATATTTATTATTTAATTTTAAGAAAATAAGTCTTAAGAAAATTAGAATTTAGACCAAAAAGAATCGTAAATCCTCCTCATAGAGGTATTTCTTAGGATACATCATTTTTGCTACAACGTATTTGAAGAAATCACCAAAAACAGTTGCATGTAAGTCGCAATCTTTGAGATAAATCGAATGTGTTGTACACCATTCGATAGATATATTTCTCAGCTTTTCAGTGGTTTATAACATGCCGACATCCAATGAAGGAAAGGAGAAAAAAAAGCTGCAACCTCTCAGTCCTTCTCACATGTAATAATGGACTTGAAATGTGTGGTCACTTGCCTACCGGCTATGTAAACCAATAGTTTCAAACATTTCGATTGCTCTTTCTCAGCACAATCATAGAAGCAGCCTAAAAATTTTAGAAATATGGTGTGCGAATTCGTAGGGGAAGGATAAACAAATAAACAAACAGACAAAAATTTATATATTAGATTCCACTTCTAAATTATTTATAAGAACACAAAATTAATCCTCTCAAAGATGTTTTGCATTATAAATGAGTTATGGAAAGTTTCCTCTTCGCTATTAAGGTCATGATGCATCGAGATGCAATAAATAATCACCCAAGAAATGATCAGTTAAAAAATTATAATAAAATTCATTCTAAACAGAATCCGAGTCATATTTCAACTCTTAGACGATCGCATCATACTTCTTGTACGAATATCCAGTGCTCATCAATTTTGTTAATCTTTTTTTTTTTCTCTTTTTGTCACTCTAATACCCCTAGTCTCCATCTCATTGCTTCCCGAACCTTTGTTTCTTGTAACTCTGCTATTTTCAAAGTTCTTTATCGTGACCTATTAAAAATTATAAGTTTTAATTATATTTTTATATTGTATTTTATATTTATTATTTATTTGTACCTATTTTGAGATTCGAAGATAAAACATTTAGATGTCATAATAATTCTCAGGTATTTTAATAATTGATTACAAAGAAATTATAAAAATTGCAAAAAGGGAGTTCGAATAAGATCTGTTATTAAGGATGACAATGGACCTGTTTCTTCTTAACTAAAAACTTCCCATTTGGAGATGAGACCATAACTTAATTAACAGGTTCGATTCCATTTTCAATTTGTGTTCATTTTTATTTATTTATTTTTGCAAAAATAGAGTAGAAAATCCTGTTTCATACTTATAGGTCGCAATAAAAAGCATCAGAAATTTTACATCTGCTAAATTCGGGTTCTTTTAAAGACACAACAGCCAAAAATACATCATTGGTATTCTCTCATGCATGTCTTTGAGTGATTTTTTCACGAAGGTTCAAGTACAGATTCAACAGCTGAATCCGAGAATTTAATCTCGTATTCTACGTTAAATGTAAATGGTTTCTTTATCCATTTTGTGTCGTTGCTGAATGCTGGAAAACATTCCGCGAAAGATTAGTCTTCAAGTTTAGCGAATGTTCCTCGGCAGAAGGCGAACTCTCGTCCGGCAATGAACTCACACTCATTCCGCAATTCTCTTAGTTTTAAAAAGCATTGTAGTTACCAGCTTCCCCTCACGACGTGACCAAAAGTTGAATTTTTCCTCAGAAATTGTAATCTATTCTTGCACTTTAAAACAGTAGGGTTGTTACCCCTATAAAATCAGATTTAAAATATTGCAAAAATCAAAAATATCAATAACATATTCCGTTTACGTGTTATGATAGTATGAAGTAAAGGAAGGGTGAACCGGCAATTTTTTAGTGACTCAGCACTGGGTCATGCTTCCATCTTTTGAGAAAACTTGCTTTATCTTATCTTCTTATTCACTGTACTTTTTGACAAAGTAATGCTATTTTACATAAGTCACTGTTCTTTCACAGTTTAAAAAAAAAGCGTAATAAAGTAACCCTAAAAGTTAGTTAAATGGGACAGTGTGTAAAATCCATTATAGTTGTTAATATTTAAGGTAACTGTAGATAACAGCGCCAATATAGTGAAGAGTTTCAACACACCATTGCCATCGAATAGATGTATAAAAATATTGCTTTGTTGCACATTCCATTACCTCTTATTGGTGATAAAGATATATGATGAAATGTTTCATAAAATCAAATTTTCTTATAGGAATTTTTTTTTTGTCGTTATATAATTTTTAGTGAAGAGATAGGCATTAAAAATATAAAACTTTTTACGTGTTTTTTGTGTCTTTTTTATAGCATCAAATGCATTATTTTTCTTTTATTTTCAGTAATTCTATTGTATTCCCATCAATTTAAAGGTACTTCCAAGAATACGTTTACAGTTTGAGGAGCCGTTGTTTTGATGACCGTAATATCCGATTACCGGTAAACAATTCTAGAATGAGATAAACTTGTCAGTCAAAAGCTATTTTCTACCGCTTTAGCAATATCTCTAAAAAATAATTGCCAGAAAAATGAAACGTTATATGGAGAATGTTATATTGATTTTGTACTTGCATTTTTTGTTGCCGTTTCCTAACATTTTGGTGTGTAATAATTCCTTTACAAAAGTTTCCATGTTATTCGAAATCCCTTGAGAGGGGTGAGAAGAGGGTTGGACAGTTACCCTTTACGTTGAACTAGAATTGATCCTATCTCAAACAGAATTCCAGGACCCCTCCCCCTTCTCGCCACTGAGCCATGTATTCCTGGAAGCCACGAAAAACGTTCGATAAATCACATCTTCTCCCGGAAATTAACTGGAAAAAATAAATTTCCTGAAGTGAGTGAGATAAACACGATGAGAAAGAGAAACGAAGTTGAAAAAAAAAGGGTAAAAGGGGTTAACAGAAACGTACGATTCCACATCCCTAAATCCCTCCCAGTCTTCCACCCTTTTCTCTTTCAGTATCGTTTGCTAACGGGCTATTGGATGAGGCTTAATAAGCGAAAAATTTAGAGACAATTCTTCCTTTTCGATTTTTTTTCGGGAAAAAGAGCATACTAAATGAAAAAACGATACTCGAAAAAGGGAAGAGGGGAGAAGAATCATCCCCGACATAGGAAAAAAAATTAAAAAAAAAAAATAGTATAATAAATCTCGATGTTCGTATCGTTTTCCCTTTTTCTGGAAATAAAATAAGCTGCAGAGATGATACTAAAGCGAAATTATCTTTGAGGATGTGTTAAAGATTAGTTTTTCAAATTTCTTTTTCCCGTTTAATGTCTGCTGCTGAGGAATGGAACAGGTCAGCAGTTTTTAAATTGGGATATATGATTTCCTGAGAGTGAGTAGTTAAAGGCAGTAGTTCCCAACCGGGGTTGTACCACTCACGGGCGTTATATAGTTCTGAGGGGGCGTTTTTAATTCAAAGCTAATTTTAGGGGCATTGAATAACAACTGCCCATTGATCTCTCTTCAATATTTACAAAAAAGCGCTGAAAAACTTGATTGATTCTAAATTTCATTGGAGATATATTTTAGTACACTCGCTTCGCTTTTGTTATTAAGATTCATCGAGACACAATAAATAACGAGTCCATAAAGATCATTCCTAAATGTTCAGTCTTTTTATTCAGGTTTAGAATGAATACTATCAAAATGGATATTACTAATGTGGAACGTTTACTGAGCCACACCTTCAACAAAATATTCTAGTAGAGTATTCAACTTTTCTTAATAACAGCAAATCGTCGAGTCGCAAAAATTGGATCCAAGTCCAACAGACTTCTGGTGACTGGATCAGAATTAGGTATATACACTTTGAAGATCGTCTCATACTTGCTTCCACTCATATAATGTGCTCATAAAGTTTATGTCAAATTATAATTTCTCTAACATTTCTACCTTATAATTTCCTATTCACTTCACTTCTTATGTAGTAACGCTAACTTATATAAATCAAAAAGAAGAACTCAACAAGTTACGTGACTTACAATTCAGTTACATATGTTACCAATAAGATGACATCATTAATATTAAAAAATGGCTGAAAAGAGTCGAATCAACATAATTTTAAAAAATTCCGTTTTGAAAAATTCTAATAAACGTTATGAAATGAATAAATTTAGAAAAGCCATGAAATAATTTAGAAGGTGATTATATAAAAAATATTTTTTTTTATTTTAATATTGTTTAGAAAAATTTGGTTTGAAAATAATGACTTTTTTTTAAAGTAGACGCGTTATTCAACATCGAATGAAATAAGTAGTAGAACTTATAGATTTGAATTATAACTCACTTTTGCAATTTTTTTTGTTTAATCAATTAAGTTCATCACTGCATATTATTTTTTGAAAAATTAAGCATGATTTTTTTTTCAGTTCTGAATAATTTTTTTCAAGGAAATTTAAGTCATATGTGCTAACAACTTCGAGTTCACTTATAAGTAAATAAGAGTTTTAAAATTCGAAAAGAAAAGAGATTTTATTAAATCAAGGAAACTTAACACCAGTTTTTTTTCTTATGGAAGCATTAATAGCCAAAAACAATTTTAATACTTTTTCTCAATATTTTATGGTGCTTGAAAAGAAATTAAATAGAATCCCAAAGTTCTTAGAGTTTTACATAAGCCGATTATTATATATTTAAGTCGAAATAGTTTTGATCTGATGAGGGAAAAAAGAAAATTTATCTTGTATAATCAGATTCTGTTTTGTGCATATTAACTTTCGATACGATCTTGTATCAAATATTAATATTTAAATCGCATCAGCTTTTTCTATTGAATGAAGAGTATTATCTTTTGTTGAACACATAAAATGCTTTTTGAATTGTTTTCTCTCTGATAGAATTTAAATAATTAATAATTTAATCTTTTCTAATGCCTCGCTAATATATTCTTTTAGAAGCTTAAAATAAATTATCAAATCTGTTTTAATTGGATTTTTTATTATTATAAATGTATTCTTTTAATTTTGAATTAAATTTTGAAACATTTTCTTATTTCACCGAATCTCTCAACTTGAAGCTAACAAAGAATAAATTAGAGAAAGAACTTATTTTATGTAAAACTTCTTTAAGAAGCTATTGAATTGAGAATCGTATTATTTATTTCACTTCGTCTCGTTTTCTATATATGTTCGAAGTTATGTTTTCGTAGTGGAGAAATGGGTATTTCTTCGCAGTCGAAGATTGAGAGAATTAATTTGATATACATACGAACTCATTAAAAGTTAATTGGCAATATGATACATTTATTCGAAATCTTATTTCGTTTCTACGTTGATGTCGTATCCATGAATAATGCATTAGATCGTTTTAAATACCTCAAAGACAGCAGTTTCCAGATCAAATTCCTTAGAGTCGTAGAGAAATTTCTGCTGGAATAAATAAAACTGCAAGGCAATGTCAAATTCAAAAATATTGGATTATAACAGTTGGATAGTTATAAAAAATATTCGATTGATTTTAGCAAATTAAACAGGCTCCTTTCTTGCCAGGAGGAATTTTTATGGCCTTGTAGTGATTTGTTCAGAGTCTCATTATTGTGCATGTCATTGATCTGCAACAGTTAAGGTTTGCATTCAAGAGTCCCATCAGAGGTCGACTGAAAATGCAACACTTAGCCCCAGCGTTTGAATCAACCAGTGTGATGCAGTTGAGAATATGTAACTGCAATACATGAATTTTAAAAAAATTTCGAACTAAGAAATCTTTGAAGTGATGTACATTTACATTGGATTCATGATTAAAATTTCGAACACATTCATTGCGAATGAATTTTGCTTGATGACAGAAAAAGTAATGAAATGAGCGAGATATTATTGCGAAACTCAAATAATTTGGTGTCTATTTATTTCTAAGCATGCCAAGAAATTACACAGAGGTACACCCAAAGCCTTGCGCGCAGACTCCCTTCGCCCTGCATTCAAACGACAATCTAAATAGAGGAAATAAGATAAATATGTGCTTTTTATTTCGCAAATATAAATGTTTACCGAGGATGAATTTAAAACGTTTATAAATAACTGTCTTGTTTCCCATGTTTCACAAATTCCATCAGAATTTTACGATCAGATCTGTCATTCATTTTAAACAATCAATAAATCCAGCAAAGGATAATCTGTTCAATTCCTGACAGTTAAATTCACAATGAGAATTCGTTTAAATCTATAAGCTTGAGTTTTTTAGCAGTTCTATAGGGTTGAACCCGTAACAAACCAAAATAACACATATTCTTAGAATGGTAAAACAGAATTGATCTTTTTTCCTTCTGGGCAAAGCTCTTTTAACGTATTGAAGCACTTGGCGAAGCTCAATGAGCCAACAAGGAAGCCATGGCGCTAATAGTAGCATGAAATATGTAACCGTGTCACGTGATTCCCACTAAATTCAAAGTAGACTTCAGTTTCGTACTTGTTGTTGTACTTACAAATTCTGTATACAATTTCATATGTAATAATTAGGTAATGATACGTAGATTAGTGATCATAGTAGCTAAGCCGACGGCTTTGCTATGACAGCCGACGTTGATTTCGTCGAATCGTGGGTTCAACCCTATTGCAACGGATGTAGCAAGGTTGATGCACATTAAATCTAGTTGCTGTCTAAAGTCTAATTTGTAGAAGCAGGTGCCATCTCAAACGTCGTCCTTGTCACTTGACCAAGGTTCAAAATTACGAGGTCCGCCGCCAATAGCCCTCGTGTTGAGTAGTAGTCAGGGTTGCGGACTCGCAACTGGCGTTGTTTTCGTCGAATCGTGAGTCAGAGTTTTGATGTCATTAAAGATCCGCCGTGTAACCGGGGCTGTTGCACGTTAAATCGATTGAGGCTCAAAGTCCTCCCGTTGACGGAGTGTGGAAGTTTGGAGAGGGAGAATCCAGCTCAGAAGTTATCCTTATCACTAAAATTGCAAGGCCCGTCGCCAATAGCCTTCGTGTTGCTTCCAGTACAACGTTAATAAAATCAATTAATCAATCAGTTTCACAGAGAAAGCGACGTTAATACACAATTATCACAATCACAACGTTAAGATTTTCCCCAAAGTTTTTCAAAACAAAAGAAATATATATATATATATATATGTGTGTGTGTGTGTGACTTTCTTTTTTGTAGATTGAGAAAAATGTAAATATTTTTAAATCAAGTGCATTTTAACTATGTATTTTAATACCGTTTACACATATACGGTGCACACTCGGTAATCCAACAGATATCGGAACGAGTACCGCCATATTCCCCAAAACATCGGCTATTGTAGGAAAAACACTAATAATAATGCATTCAAACAACAAAAGCTAAAACTTTATATTATTTTGTAAAATTTAGTACAGTACACGCCAATAGAGCATCAAATACACAAGATAACTAAAAATACAAAAAAAAAAAAATTAAAAAAAAAATCCTTTTCATTGAAAGAGCCCACATTATTCCATTGCAGTAGAAGACATAAAATGACGTCTGTAAGGCTTGTCTGTCTGTGTAAAAATGCCGAATTTCTGGCAGGGTCGGAAAGGCGAAGTGCAGGATATTGGAGGGAGAAATGGACCTTAACTCTCAAAATAAATTTCTATAAAAAGCAGAGAGATACACGAACTAATTGGCTAGAATCACGTGATTGCATCCCTCAATATGATTGTGACGTCACATGAATCGAACCCGTTGAAAGCTTAACACGTATTTTTATCGGCCTATTTATTTTAGCATTAATATCGCTGCTTGTCTAATATTAAATGAACAATATTTTGCCTTACCGACGATATTCCTGATATTTGGATAAAAATGAAATAGGATATTTAAAGTAAATTCGTTAAAATATTATTTAAAAAGTACACAATTAGCCCAAAACAACAAAACTGATTGAAAAGGGACTGATAAAAGGACTGAAATAAATGATAAATAATCTATATAAAAGTAATGAATAAGATTTCATTTCCAGTCAGAGTTACTAAGCTGTTTTTTTGAGTATTTCGAACTGTACCCGCTCTGCTTAGTTTATTATTATAATGAACTAGTGGTTTTATGTGTTGTCTCTTGTCATTATATTTCGAAAATAATGATTTTCCATTCTTTAGTAAGGAACATTTCTCAAGCTGATTTTTTCCAATTAAAAATAGCCATTGCGGCAAAAGCTACAGCTTTCAAAGAGAAAAATAATGAATAATAATGATTTTAGTGAATATTAACGACGAAGAAAAAATAATGATTCTTCGATGTATATTTGCGAAAAATCGAGGGATTCTTATAGCAGTCTTTCTTCCTAATGAAAACACTATATAATTTGAGATGTTGGTTTTCTCTACTGAAATAAAACTTCTTACAATAAATCACAGATTCTTTCAGAGGATTGCCTACAGGCATCGTGACTCTCGAGGTTACCTAGTGATCTTTTCCTTTCTCATGGAGTTTATTGTCTTTGATAAAAACGGGTGAGGAGCTCTCGGGATACCCAGACGATTTTTCTCTATTTTCTACTCTTCTGGTCAACCAACTTTTATCTTTTTTTTCTATTCTTTCAAATGTCTAGATCACAATTATCCATTATTTTGCGCAGCATAAACAGACTTAGCTTTTGTGCCATAATGTCTATCACTATCACTCACACTTGCTCATTGTGGCCGCGGTACCAGTAGTCATTGTCGGAAATTAGTGGTCTGCGTTGTTTCCGTGGAGTCGAGGGATCGAGTCCTGATGCCACTAAAGATCCGCCGTGCAGCGGAGTTGATGCACGTTAAATCTGTCGAGGCTCCAAGTTCTCTCGAAGGCGTGGTGGGGAAGTTTGAAGTGTGGTATGCCTGATCAATTATCTCCCTCGTCATTTGACAAAGGTTCAAAATAACGAAGTCCGTTACGAATAGCCCACTGGCGATGTTAATAAATATTTAATCAATCACCCTTCCACGCGTGCGTTAACACAGTTAAAACTCTCTATCGGCAAAATTGTAATTATTTTGTATTATTATATTTGAGAGTCACGAAGGATACTTTAGTAAGTTTTCAGTTCTTGAACTTCCCAATCACGTGACAAAAGAACTTAGGAATATTTAAATGCAGCATCCCTTACTGTTGTACAAGGTTGCTTTTGATGGAAGCTGACCTGTAAGATGGTTATGTTTCTTTGTCTACTGGATATATGTTTAAGTCAAGAATTTCATTTTTATAATAATGAGCGTATTGACTGTGTATTTACCCTTATAAATTAAAATTATAAAGATTAATTACATTTTTAAAATTTTACTTTATCCATTTTTGTAGTTTGTAATAATTGTAACTTACAACGTGAAGCCATAAATAAACTGGACAAGAACAGAATTACTAACCTTCAAATAAATTTATTTTTATTCCTAATAATAGCGAAAGTTTTCTGGAAAAGTACGCGTCGTTGTTCCTAAAGTACGTGTAATACTTAATTTAACATCCTAGACGTTTACAAATCTCTGTACTCTCAAGTTTTGGAAAATGGTATAAAAATCAGTTGGTGATGAATAGGGAGAATACGGTGAGTGATTTTTCGCTGCATCTTGATGTTTAGTGAGATATTGTTGTACAGTCGAAACTGTTTACAACATGAGAAAAAGCAACCATTGACATAATGCCTATTCTAAACTCACCTAATCGGTTTCTTAATGGAAAAAGTACCTTCCATTAAAAATACTAACTGATTGTTTTATATATTACGACAAATTCATGGTGAATTCACCTTCGACACTTTTAAGCCCGCATTTAAAGTGTTTGTACCACACATATGCATGTCTTCTCGGTAATGATGCATCGCCATATTTTGCGCAAGTAATCTTTAACGTTTCGGTAGTTAGTTTTACTTAATTTATAAGGGCAGCGGTAGACAGGTGATCATGATCACGAGCTTATCCCATCAGGAGCTTACCTTCTTTAGGTAATTAGGGACATCACGATCCCGAAGTTTCTTAGAGATCTTTTTCTTTCTCACAAGATTTACTGTCTTATGCCCACCTGCTCCCGGATTGCCTAGGGATCTTTCTCCATTTTCAACCCTTCTTGTCTACTTATTTTTTTCCTCTAATTTTTTTGATTGTCTAGATTATAAACACATTGTTTGGTACAGCATATCCAGTTTTTGCTTCGCGCCATAAACCTCAACTTTTACCCATTCACTCACAGTCGCGAGTTCATGGCTAATGTCGCTTAAGTCGAATCGTGACTTCAAATCTTTATGCCACTAGAGACCCTTAGCTGATGACCGTCCAATCCGACGGGATTGAAAATCCTCCCGAGGCAGGGCGCGAAAGTTTGATGAAAGCACTTCAAGTATATCATCCTCTTCACTGGATCATAGTTCAAGGCTTATCGCCAATTGCTTTCTCGTTAATGATGAATCTTGTTGATAAGGCGTTAATAAAAAAATAATTTTATATTTAATTTGATACACAATTTAGCGTTGTAACATTGTTCCATTTCGAGATAATTTTTACGTACATCGCTTCCTCAGTAACTAAAGATGACTCCAGTGTAATGATATGCAAAGGAACATAAAATAAAATGAAGAATATTTATACAGAATGATAGATAAATTTTTAAATGGGCGTAAGTGAGCATTAGACGAATGTGAAGCATCAACAAGTGCACAAACGAGCGTGGTTCCGTACAGGAAATCAATAAAATATTCTCGAGAACGCTTATGTATAATGTATCCGACTACGTTTGCAGACCTTTTTTTCTTAATTTTCTAAAAAAAAAAAACCCTAAATGTTTTTTTATATTTTTAATTTCATTTTCATACATTTTACTAAAAATGCAGTTAGAAATAAAGCAATCTTAAGTTTAAAAAAAAATAAACAAATTTTGTATAATTTCTTTCAACCGTTCTATTTTAAAAAAGCATTTTAAATTTTTCAAAAAAGATTTGTTGCGATACATTTTATAAATATACAAATATTTCTAATGAACGGACAGCAAACTTTGAATTATTACCATTGAATTAAAAGTTATAACCAATAGAAACAAGAAACTAGGAGCTTACGACAACTTTTCAATACTTTCAGAGGGAAATTGAACTTTTAATTCTCTAAAAATTATTTCATTTCATAGTTTTTTGTCTATTCACTAAATATTACCATTAGAGGAATTTGCGCTAAATTTTATGCATGTATCGTTTTGGATTCTAGAGATATCACCTTTGAGACATCAGCACATTTACAAAAACACAATTTTGAGAAGGAAAAAAAAAAGGGTTTATAAATTTTATGAATCTGTACTTTTTAAAACAAATTATTAAGAGTTTGTTTATTAAAACACTCCCCAGCTATGCACACGCTACACCTTCTCTGTTATTTTACCAAACACTCTTTCTTTCGATTTTTTTTTCTGGCTGATTTTGTGTGAGGCAACGAATGTCGTTTCGAAAAAATTGATTCGAATGGTATCGAAAGATCTGTAATCAAGCAGTGTATAACCCGCATTTATGACAAGGTCTTTCAAAACACCTAACATACCATTAAACCCTTTGTTGAAGTTTATAACAGCAATCTAGACACCTAAAGAAAATGTGTTTGACTCAATAAAAGTTTCTGTGGGAATAATTTGCCACAAACAACCGTTAAATGACTCATTCGCATTCTAAGTCTTTCCGTTGATGCAATTCTCCAATAAATTTTTGTCACACAATTTTGTGTACACTAGTTTCTCTAGATTTATAACCTTGTCGTTGAAGTAGCAGCGATTAAGAGTTTTCTTTCACACAGTCTGTATGCCCCTTTTGTCATACACAGCATATTCAGAGTAGCATATAGCTTTTTGGCACACGAATGCTCTCTTCCAATTATTCGTATTGCACAAGCAACTGCAGATTTAGAGATCTTTGCTTTCTTTTGTTTTTCAGTATTTAAAAAGGGAACAACTAAATCACAGTAGGAGAATTTCAAAATTATATTGGAAGCCAATCAAAACACGGGATCTTTACATTGGTAGAATTTTGTTTTCTTCACTACTGGGAAAGAAATTTAATAATGATTCGATTGCCCTTTAATGTTCCATTAAAATCAAATTATTTTCCAGTAAAAAATCTTCCAGATAATCCAATTTTTTTAGCAATAAACATTTGATAGTTTCACTGTTTTTTTCGGCAATTTTTACTAAGTAAATTTTCTTTTGTGAGAAGTAGATTTATTTCTCCATTTATCCATAGAATACATTTGATATAGTCAACGATTAAAAATGCAATAATTAAGTAAAAAGAAAGTAAAATTGAATACATGAAACAAAATAAAATTCGTTTTAATTGTATAATAGGATCAAACTATGACAATTAGCCTTAAAAAGCAGTTTCCGGTTTTGGTTTCTCAATTGCCGGTTTATTTTGATAGATGTGGTATTATTATATTAACACCTACAACTTTTTTCTTCATTATCGGTCATTCAAAACAAAAACAGATTTGGAAAGTCAGTTATTTGAATTTCAAAGTGACAAAAAAAAAAAAAAAAAAAAAAAAACACCGGGATTTTTGACCGAAAATGACATTAAACGTCACTTTCGGTCATACCTTAAATTTTGAGTTATCAGTATGGAAATCAATGAAAGAGAAAGGCCCATGTATGTCATTTGCACAAGAATTTTGGCAGGAGACAGCATGAAACATAATAAACTTAAATGACATTTTGAAACACTGCATAATATGTTAACAACTCCGCGAATTCTTCGAATTAAAATTAAAATCATATGAAAAGCAAAGATAATTTCTTACAAGGAAAAAAAACCCCTTTGTGAATGAAATAGCTTCACTTGATTCTAAGTTTCATATAACATAGCAAGATGTAAAAAAACCTCACACTCTTGGTGAAAAGCTTATTTTGCAATCTGCAATTGAGATTGTAGAAGCTGTGGTTATAGAAACTTTTGATTACAGTGATAAGAGTCGAATCTGCTGTATTCAAGAAGTGTCTCAAGCGTTGTGAGTGCGTTGGCAAGCTAAGACTTTATTGTTTAATTTTAAGTTAGTGAGGTAAGAGGAATTCGGGAGAAAGAGAGCAACCTTACATATTCTGAGAAGATAACTAATAAACTGTGCTGTCTTTTTTTGACGTCTCTTCAGTTGGATTTGTGAACTTGTGGCGGCTCTATCCGCGATCTTGTCACTAACAGTCTTCT
Organism: Nephila pilipes; assembly: GCA_019974015.1. Classification (NCBI taxonomy): domain Eukaryota; kingdom Metazoa; phylum Arthropoda; class Arachnida; order Araneae; family Nephilidae; genus Nephila; species Nephila pilipes. The sequence continues at coordinate 3,087 of BMAW01060649.1, read as the reverse complement.
TGGGGAATTTTCGGGCCTTAGAAATTATTTTTATTAGAAAGCTTCCTTCGAAGAAGAGAACGTGATCATGCAAATTAAGACTGATATATATAGAGAGTATAAGCTTTCAAGAAAGAGAAGATAGGACAGATAGGATAAATTTCTAGCTGAGCAGTAAATAAATTGTTTTTGAAATGTCGAGTCTATCTTACGACCACACCCTTACAAACTTATTGACTATTTGATTAAACTTCAGGATGTATGTGGATTTATATAAATAAAATAGGCCGAGGGTTACAAATTTAGCAATAAATAATTATAAATTTTGGACATGGGGGGATGATGAGGTTTCATCACTGAATGTGAAATTTTTTTGTATAGTATTGCCATTTGTAAAATGCAGTCTTTGCGAAATCGAATTTTCTGCAATGGCTGTTTTGAATACTAAATACAGATTTTAATTACGTATAGAAAAATAGTGTCTATTTCTACCGTTAAACCTTTCTTCGAAAAAGTTAGCTCTACAAAGACAGGCCCCTGGGAGTCACTAATAATAATTAAACTTATTTTAATTAAATATTAAAAAGTTAGCTATTAAATGCGTATAATACTGATGCAATCCTGTTTATAAGTGAATTAAATCGGTATAAATGAGTATTTTATTTTTTACTATGCCCAAATGTATTTTGTTTTGCTTTTCTTTCAATAAATTTATCATTTTTAAATAATATTTTCTTTTCGATACACTCGCGTGCCCTTTTGGTGTTGTAACTTTCGTCTAGGGAAATGGCCCCACAGGTTGAGAATCTGTTTAGGGCATTATATAAAAAGCAATGAAACTTAATTCTGAATCGATATTTTTATTGAAACTGAGTAGTCACCAATGATTTCGATTCCATTGTTTTTCTTTTTCGATTGTGGACCGACGAAATAAATACCCCATCCACGCGGAAGGGAAAAAAAACCTGATTGTAATAGAATCTCCGGATGATGGTTTCTCTTAGAGCTGCATTACAAATGTTTGCGATTATCGCTTCTCCGGCCGCAAGATAAATTACTCCCAACATCTGAACCCGTAGACGAAAAAGAGGAAATGTCCACCCTTTCGCCACCTCTCCTCATGGAATTATTCTCCACCCTTCTGCCAATCAGTGATAGTGGTGTGAGTGTAGTGTTCGAATAAAGATGAGATACATCCTGGATTTGGAAGTAGTGGTTGTATTTTTTTCGAAGTATCGAAGCTGTTTGATGTGGAATGATGGTTTTGCTACATTGTTACCATAAGAGTGGCAATTATATGTTTTGAAATATACCTACTTTATCATACTTCTATTATATCATCATCATTTATAATACTTTATTCACTCCATTATTATTACTCGTATTTCATTTACATCATTATCATTTAACATGCTACATTTACATGGGTATCATATATGGATTAGAATGGGTTTCCCTTTAGAGGTTTTAAATTTTGAATCAACGCAATCTTTGAAAGTTTTTAATAAGGGTTTCTTCATTGATAAACTTTGCTCTAGTAATGTTTCCGAATGTTTCCTAAGATATGATAGCTGTCGTGGTAATGAAGGGGGTATGGTGGATGGACTCACAATCAAAGTCAGAAAATGAATAAGAGCGTACTCAGTTGCGCGATCGGCTAGTCCACAACGAAAGGTTTTCGAACTTTTTCAGTCCGCAGTTCCTTTTCGCATTCGCCCGACCAATAATCCTAGCAACCCCCGATCTATTTTCGGCAGATGACTGCAGATGCGTTGTGTATAAGTCATTATTCGGACTGCTACGTTAAGCCCAGTTGCCATAGCATCGTGAACTTCGAAATTGAACTGATCAGATATGTGCGTGCATATTATTCTCATGGAAGAGTGATTCAGTATGCAATCGGATTGCAAACTGATTCGGAGGGAGAATGACGCAGCATATAATCCATAAATTATACGGGAAAGGGACCAATATCCGACATTTTTCGTCTTGGTATAGGCCGGTAGCATGATCAACAGCAGCACGTCTGTACATTGTAACGTAGTGATCCCTGAATGCGTAGAATGAAGTGGTAAACAAGGGATCACACAGCTTAAGACGCGATAATTCTTTATTTAACAAAGTTAAGATTAACTTATGTTTAATCGTTTCCGCCTGGATTCTTTTTACAACACTGATAACACATCTAATTACATAGCACCGATGCAAATCGCATATATCTAAACAGCACAAGTCCTAACATATATAGTTGAAAAAAACACCAATATCTCAGTATTCGATGTAGTTCGATTAAGTTCTCAATTCGAAGCGAAGGCAATCGCCTCCAACTTAAAGCTGTAACGCTTTCTCGCTCCTTAGCAGGAATCCTCCTTCTCTTTTCTTCTTCACCCTTTTTAAGACCTCGGGTAGGTCTCTCCCCCGCCTTCCTTTTGAGTTATTTTCTTTTTTTCAAAGAACAACCCAATCAAAGAGAAACTCCGTTTTGTCCCCTGCAACACTATTCGCTCAGGTCGGACAATGTCCGTCTTCCCCCCGTGCAAGTCGGTGTCGGCCGTCACACAGCTAGACCATAAATTCCCAAAATATCCATGACATGGATCAACAATACCTCACAAAGAGGATTCAACTTTGCCGCACCTGATTTTGTTCTTTATTGCTTTTAAGCTATATATTTTCAATGAATGGGAAGCTGGGAACAAAACGGGGTTCAAAACAAGTCTGTGGAGGGGTTATTTATAGCCTACGCTACAACATGCTCTCGCATCTGGGAAACTGAACGGCCATTGATGAAGTCATATTGACTCATGTTCACATTTTCCGTGGTTCTGTCAGTGATAAACTTGTTTTCATGGGATGCAATGCACCATGTCATTGATCAATCGCTGTTCAGAAATATCTCGAGAACGAGGGTATTTAATACCTCGTATGGCTAGTACATTCCTCAGATCTAAATCCCATTGAAAATACTTGGGATGCCTTGGGTAGGCGACATGCTCGTCAAAATATCTACCAATAAACCAGAACACTCTCATCTGTGCTCAGACGGTTGAATGGGATAAATTACCTCGACAGCTTTTGAACTATGTTGTTCTAAGCACGGTCGGTATG
>BMAW01060632.1:32262-87191 GCA_019974015.1 Nephila pilipes | reverse complement strand
TTCACAAAAAAATATTTTTAACTTCATCGGCTGATTCGCGTGGGAATGACAGCTGGGAAAAATGATGTTACCTGTTCTGGATAATTCTCCGTATAATTAATCCATTTATTTTTCGCAATATCCGCACTATCCCCAGAAGGGCCCACTGGTTCCGTGCCGATAATTCGGTGCCGTTTGAAGAGAATTTTATAGAATACGGAAGCTTGCGGTGGAAGGGCCCATCTATCTTGTTAGTTGACTATATGACAGGGCTATTGTTCCAGTGACGGATTGGTAAACACGAGAAGCCAGTATTACAAGGTATAGATTGTCCCATGAATAAATTAGATGAGCGTCGGCAATTTTAAGAAAGGAAACAGTTTACCCTAGGCTATCGTCACATCAGCAATTGACCTTCCGAATCAACTGTCCTTTATCATTTCAAATAGGGTATTCGTGAGGTGTCGAAATACATAGATACACGACAAGGAAAAAACTCAATTCATGATTGGATAGATAAAGTTGATTTATATCCAAAACGAATTTCTGATAAGTATTATTACTTAATGGGAAGTACTCATTAGAACTATTTACTGAATATATTTACTGATTATTACTGAATTTTGAGTTTCTGGTAAATATTTAGATAATTAATAAATTAATAGTAAGCATATTTAGAGTTGATTAATAAATTACTAGTAAGTATTTAGTGTTAGTGCGTATGTTGATAAATATTTACGCTTGATTAATAAGTTATTAATTAATTACAGTTGATTAATAAATTAAGAGAATTGTTTACTAGCTATTTTCAGTTCATAATTTGAAAATGACTTTTCCCTCGAAATTAGACAGTTCACATCAAAATTTTATTTTGTTAAAGAAATGATAAACAAATTTTTAACATTTTGGTGTTGGTAGATGCCAAAGCTTATCAACACGTGAGTCGCAGAAAGTTCTGCAAAATTTTCAAATAAGTTCTCTTAATTAACAATTGTTAATTATAATAATCTGCATTTTTCCTTAAAATTCAAACTAGTTTATTATATTTCTATATATTGAATTGTGAAATTAATTGCTCAGAGTAGCTAGGGGAAAATATTTGAGAAGCCCTAGTATTGGTATTTTATTTAATGTAATATAAAATAAATAATGTTTTGATTCCCTTAACAGTGGAACAGTGTTTCGTTCAGGGGGGGGGCGCATTTTACGCCGCATGTCCATTTTATCCGTTACGTTAAAAATGACTAAGTTTAAGGAACATTTTTAAGCCATTGATTAGTCGTACAACCACCAATATTTGTGTGTGCATTTAATATCTTAATGAAATCATTTCTTCAAAAAAGTTATTCTATAACTTTACTGGTTAAAAAGTGTCCTAAAGCTCATCACTTTGGAACTTTTTATAAATTACTCCACTTATAAATTTTTAAAAAGTTAATCAAAATCTTAAGAAATGCTGTCAGTGATTACAAAATTAAATATATACACCACAAATAACAATTGTTTTCTCATTAAATTAGTTCACTTATAATTTTATGGAAATAACAAAAATGCTGAGTGATTTTATTGAATGCTTCTTGAAGTTAACTTTATCAAAAGTTATTCACATCTTAAATTGTACGGTGATTGATGTATTATTTTCTTAAGTTATGCATTATTATATAGAAAATTGATAAAAGTAACTGATAGATTAATTCCCTGAAGCTCAAGATGCATTTTTTTTTTAAAAAAAGAGAGATTGAATGTTCAGGATATAGACTATTGATTAGCTAGAACAGTAAAATGATTGTATTAAAAATAGCGTGTTTGACTCACAAAGTGTTTAATCCGTTCTATTAAATTGTCATCACGTGTCAAAAACTCAATAGAGAATATAATAAGACATAATCCCTTAGATAACTAACTTTTAATCAACCGCTTACCGGAAATTAATTAAAACTAATTAAAAGTAACGTGTTATTTAAATCTATAACGTACTGTAAAATTGCTACTGCATTCAATCAGAATAAAACAATAAAAGGAGGAGATAAGCCAGAGGAAATGTCAGATTTTGCAAGCAACACTTCTTCTAAATGAGTCGGAGAAAATGGACTACACGATGGATTGCGTGCTACGTCGTGTTAGGGACATATTTCAACGGCACAAGAAAAGCGGGGGTAAAAAGCAAGAAAAAGAAGACCGCGATTTTACAAAGTGCTTCCCTATGGTTCAAGTAATGGCGATCTTCTTACACGCGATCGGCAAATGTTTCGTCACGACAGTTTGCATCGAGGCAAAAATTTTTTTATTATATTTCTGTTATTAGTGGTTCCTCAACATATGTAAATGACGACTTTTAAAGTAATCTTTTACGGTAGAAATGTCAAAATTAATTTTTGACGTACCTTGAGGTGTAGGCTTTGAAATTATAGATTACGTTCCATCTAAAGAAACAAAGTTTGGTTTTTACTCGAAGATTTTACGAAAGAATATCTTAGTTTTGAATTAAAAGTGCCATTTTTTTTTAAATGCATGTATAATAAGGGGATTTAGCGATCTATTTGCAAATTATTTAACTTTATCCCCGGAAAGTCACGTATTTGGTTCTCAATTTTATTCGTAGTTATCTTATTCAAAGATATATATAATTCTTTTGTTCCGAAGAAATTCTCAATATTCACTCACAATATTGGGAAGAATATCAATTAATAATTTCAAATAAGAAATTTCATATGCGTTTTTAGGTGATTTGCTTATCAACAGTTCTGATAGTGTAATATATGAGGGGAGTGTCGTAGAGTTTTAATTGTTGCTAAGAAATAACCATAATATCTGGATAAAAATTTATTTTGTAATTTCATTGATCCTTATAGGCATAATATTCCTTTGCAGAAGCAATTTAAGAGGTCTTTCATAGAATATTATATTGATGCAATTTTATTTTTGTTAGAAAATAAATGTATTTATTTAAAATTTATATTATAGGAAATGTTATTATAGATTGATTTATGTAAAATGCGGAGCTACAATGGTTATTATCCTTTGTTAAAGTACATTTTTCCCATATTAATAAATAAAATCCAACTACAGTAGTAGCTTTTCAAAGGGACTAGGATCAACGGAAGTGTCCCTTTAATAGAAGTGTCCTTTACAAGAAGTACTACTGAATTTTGCTTTGTTTATTGAACGCTTCCGAGGGCCTATTTCTACTCGACTTACAGGTCCAAAAACCCTAGCTAATACACTTCGTAATGTTGATCGTTGGTCAGATGACGATGTCACATACCTGAGTTGACATCCTACTCTCTATATCCACAACGCGCCAAACTATTTTACTTTATAATGTTTGTTAGATAAAATGCCGAATTTTGAGAAACTTCACTGTCTCTAATTAGATATTTGGTGATTTTGGCAGGATTAAGATATAACTAAAAATAACTCGGGATTCTTGGGATTTGAAACAGTATCTCTCCTCTCTGGAGCTCTGACATACTAGTAAAAGAGAAGCTTTTGCTCTGGTTGAATGAATTGACATTTGGTGCTCTTTCGAGAGGGGTGTCTTCGACATATAATTTAATCAGCTTATTTCAAATATTTCTACGCAGTTGGCGAAATCTTGAATCTGGTATTGGGCTAAACTCACGAGTAATACAAGGTGGCAATAATTTTGCAGTTACATGTGGTTGTAATGCCGACAGAATCAACCACACGCTAAACAATTGTTAGTGGTTGCTTGAAGTCTTCGAGTATATTGAACACTTTGAACCGCTCTAATAATCCAACCAAGCTGGAAATCGTGGTGAGTTGCCTCTGGCAGTGATGTTTATGTAGCTGATACAGTCCACTACCATCGCATGGACTTAGTCAGTGGCCCGTCTAAGTTAACAATTATTTTTTCCATCTATTGCAAGCATTTTTTAATTTGGCACATCGGGATCACGGCCAAGCCAGATGAATGACTTTGCGGGATTCTCGAGCCTCAACATAATTTTAAAAGGTATACCAAAAATAAATTACTCTAGATACGAATTTACATGTATATAATGTGTTGACAAACATTCTGAGCCTCTGCAGATGACATAAATATCCAACAAAGTATTTCATCACATTCTAACAGTTATGAAATTAAATTCAAAGATTGAAAATTAATTTAATTAAATATTTTTGCATTAATAAAAAACACAACACAAAAGATAAATTAATGCACGAAAATATTAGTTAAAAGAAATTGTGACAAGGTATTCCAGTCACATACTTATTAATTATATTATACCTTGAAGAACACCTGTTAGGTTTTGAGAATATTGTACCGTCAAGTACACTGCTCCTACACAGTTGTAATACTGTGTATTAACAGTGCTGCGTCGCCACCTGGTGTGTGTCGGATTATATTGGGTGTACACAAATTATCATTACAACTTAGACGCAAGACGTGTTTTTTGACTTTAATAACTTAAAAATTATTATCTAATTCATAACAAATGGTTTTCTACATATGACGAGATAATTTATAAAGTTTTTGTTTTCTCAAGTGAGGCTATAATTATCTATCCAGGTTGTCCTCTAATACAATTTCTTAGTTATTAAAGTTGCAAAGATAATTTATGGACACACGGTAGAATGAGCCAAAACATTGAATGTCGGATTAAAGAGAGATTATTATATTTTAATGAACCCTCACCATTTTGCATTTGCTGTTTAGTTATGATGTGATTTGTGTGTCTTTAGCTTTACTGTTATAGCTTTGAAAATATTTATATTAATAATTATTAATATTATCATCTTGTAAATCAAAAATAAGTGATCGCGATATCTTAGTGGTTATGATATAGAGATCGTAGTCGATGATATTTCAGTCGAATTGCGTGACATAGGAATCTTAATTGCGCTAAAGATCTGTCAAGTACATGTGTTGCTGCTCACTAAGATTGTTGAAGCTTTAAGTTTTCTCTTTGACTTAGGTGGGAAATACTAACTGAAATCATCTGACCAGGGATCAAAATAATGAGGTGTATTGGCTATGAGATGCGGATCTTTGTTCCAAGTTACAACAAACAAAATCAAGTATACGTCTTCTAAATGTGACTTCAGACCTTTATTCTCAAAGAAACATTGTATTAAATGAAACTTTAGGGGGGAAATCAATAAAGTTACCTTGTGCATATTGCAGAAAATGAATTTTTCACAAAATATCTAAAAGTAGAGACAAAATGAACAATGTTTTTAGTTTGTCTTATAAAATAGACACAATCGAGATGTTACAAGTACTTCAACATTAACTTTACTCCACTCAAAAACACAATCCCCCCGAATCTCACTTTCTTTTATTTCATCCGTCACCATCTCACCATCACAATCAAAACACACCAGCTTCTGAAATATTAAACAATTCCAAATTTTGTCAACAAAAACAATGGAAGCAAGCAGCTATACGATAAGAATCAAATTATGAAATAAAGTAATAAAATTAAAGTAAGTGATAAATATCAGAGTAGGAAATAATATTCTGCTCAGATACTAAAATTACAGCAAACAACAAATACCAAAGTAGACAACAATATCCTTCTCAGATAGTGAAATTAAAGAAAATGACAAATATCAAAGTAGATAATAATATTCTGTTACAATAAAGTTAAAGTAAAAACGATTAATATCAATGTAACAATAATAATCTGTTCAGGAATAAAAATTAAATTATAAAATAAATTATTAAATTAAATATATCTTAGGAGAAATGTAATTATTGTTGATGTCAATTGAAAATATAAAATATATAATATAAATCTTTACATATTGATTTATTATCAAGAAATATCTTTCGCTTTTCACGAATAACAAAAAGCTGTAAAATCTATTTTTACGTTTATGGAGCTAAAACCCACCATTAAATAAGATCCTACGTTAGTCTAATTATCGTAGTAGCTAATAAACGTTATATTTTTGAGTACATTTATATCTGAATAGTAATAAAAAATATAACATATTTTGAATATTAAGTTAAACACATTTTTAAGAAGTGTTCAATTATCTTAAGCAATAAGTTATTTAAAGAAATAAAAAGATGTACGTATTAAGCATGTAAAATATGTATTGTTTTAAGTTGTATTACAATACAATAAATAGCATATTATTGTTAATTTAATACTTTTTATGCGATTTAATATATTTTCCTTTTTTTTCAGTAATTCTAATCAATCACTTATGAACACCTAAGAGCTTTTATCTTCTTTTAAATAATAATGTTACAGCATTTTATTATGATATTATTTTTATGCATTGTATATTTTTTATAATGACATAGCATTTTACTGAACACAATGCAATTAAAGCGTAACATTTCTTTTCTTACAATTACTTTTTTCAAAAAGTAATTCAGAAGGGTTTCTGTTCCATTGTTGTTTAAAACGTTTTTTTTTTTAAATTGCTTTAAAAACTTACTCATTATTATATTTATACTATTTCTTCAAGTACCTTTTTTTTTATTTTTCCTTCATTCATCATTGCAAATATTGAGTATTTACTAAAGTTAAAAAAAATCTATTTTTGACCATCTCTACTTGAAACAATAATCAATTACGAGTGTACACACAAATAGTGATTGATTATATTTCTAAATAAAACGAAGCCGGCCTGTTTGTTATCTCTTTTGAAAGAAATAATTTCCTTTGTTCCAACATAATTAAAATAATGATAAATTCATAGAAAAATAACACTATCCATCAAAGTTAACAAACACAATGTCTATTCTAAGATTTAATGAAACTTGAATTTAAGATAAACATATGGAAAAAGTATTTTTAAAATAAAATATAATTTCTTTTTAAATTAAACTAATTAGATAAAAGGATGATTAAAACAAACTTTAAAACTCAGTGACGATCAGAAAAGTTTTACAATGTAACTTAAAAGCCCTTATTAGAAATTTTAGTAATATATATATATATTCCTCTAGTTTTGCCCCTCTAGATGGTGACGCATTTTTAATGATTGTTTGCTATCTTTTTTTTTTTTTATCTTTCTTGTATTTTTTCCCATATCTGTATTTTTGTAAAGGTTTTTAATCAGTTAATTATTGGATTTTTTAAATAAGTTAAATTTTGTTTTGTTTTGTTTTTCAATAATTTTCTTAATAAGTATATTTGGTAAATAATTTTTTTCAGTTTCCTTTAAATCAATGTATCAGAATTTGTGTGGTGTCTTTTGAATCAATCAATCAGAAGTTTTGCTTTGACAGTGAATTCAGTCATGGAGTAAAAAAGATAACACGATATTGGTGTGGATTTGTGTAGAGTTTATTCTGTTGGTATTTGTTTTATTTTGGTCATTTTTGTTTTATTCGTTTAATTAATATAAGTCTTTCTAGTTAAGGTTCTTAATTTGTATTAAAACATTTCAGAAGATAATTTAAGTGCAATTATCATCTGAAGCGTAATTGAATATGTTTCAATGTTTATCTTCATACCCTTTTCTGTGGTTGAATTTCTGAATTTTCGTTTGTTACCATCTTTTTTATAATGTAATTTACTGAAGTGTGATGGCTAGCTCTGTAATTCGGTATAAACACATATTATTTCGTACCAAAATATAGAACAGTATTAATTACATTAATATTTTTTCGAAATTTTGGTTTTCTTCGTGACTTTGATTTGTTTTAAATTGTTTAATTCTTAAATAATTCATTTTGAATTTTAAATTTGAGATTGTTTGAATATCTTAGTAATTTTTTTCTGGGAAAAAAATAACTTGCTGAGTTGGATGGCTTAGACTCATGAAACATATTTAACTATGCATATCTATCCAGAGACAGAAATAGCATTTTAAATTAGTTCTTTTCCATATTTTGCTTTCTTCGTCTTCTTTAATATGTTTTTTGTGATTTATACAATTTTTAACACATTCACGGACAGTACGATTCTAGCAGTCAAAGATTTATCCCATCCGTAGGTAATGGAGATAGAAACCTCCATGATCATTTCCGTTAATAAAGAAACGAGGGCTTGAGCAGTCATAATATTATGCTTTCTTTAGTGTAGCAGCAAATCAAAATCTTCTATTCGATGATTAAGAAGACAAATATTAAAATTTCCGTTGAATTAAAATTTTAAAATATACAGTTTTTTGTGGGCTAAAATTTGCCAAAGTAGTTAACGTAGCTCAAATGTGATTGAAGTATATTATCATGCTTGAAATTTGATTTTAGGCATTATAATACCAGAAAATGTTTAAAAAATGGCCTAATCAGAATGAAATTCTCCGGAACACTTAGCCAGAATAAATATACAGGTCAGCAAACTTTATAATGTATCAAATAAAATATGGTATAATACAGCTACCCCTCAAAAGTTACGCAAGCACACTTTCACGTAAATGACCCCGGAATCAAACTTAACTGATTCTAACGCAGGGGTCGCCAAAGTGGTCTATATAGACCCCTAGGGGTCTATTTAACAACAGTAGGGGGTCTATCTGACCCAAGGAGTCGAATGGGGGTCTATTGGGACTCGAAGGAAAAACAGTTCTTAATACGCAAATCACACATATCTAACTGCGCACGTAAAAATTTAAAATATTTTTATAATTGACTTAATATTATATTCTTTATAGAAAATAAAATAACGGTTAGATGGTTGTCTAGAGGTGTATGCTTGCAACGGCTCGTCAATTTATTTGACTCCGCGACAGAATTTCTGAACGAAATAAATCCTGTTCTAAGCAATGAACTCCAAAACAATAAGAACCATATTTTTTATTTAGCAGACTTATTTGGAAAATTTAATGACGTTCAAACAAAACTGCAAGGAAAAGATGTAACAATTATCCAAGCTCGGACAATACTGTTAGGCTTCCAAGTAAAATTAAATTTATTTAGATCTTCATTGCTACGTAAGGATTATAAGTATTTTTCAAATCTGCAACAATTAAAAATAAAAGAAGAAGACTTGGAAATATATACAAATCATCTTCAAAAATTAAGCGACGATTTTAAACTGCGCTTTGTTGATTTGGAAAACATCGACATCCCTGATTGGATTATTGCGCCATTTTCGGCGCAAATTGATAACGTCGACATCAACATACAAGAGGAGCTTGCTGAACTATTGTCCGATCTTGAAGCAAAAACGCTTATTAAAAATTTGACAATACATAAAGTTTGGACTAATATAAATATAAAGCAAAAATATGTGAAACTTTACGAAATGGCTCAGCCATTTATGCTGGCGTTTCCAAGTTCGTATATGGTTGAAACCGGTTTCAGTCACGTTAATTCAATTTTAACTAAAAACAGAAATAAATTAAATGTGGAGCTTCGAGGGGATTTCAGTTAAAATTGACTAATTTCGAACCCAATGTAGCGAACCTTGCCAAGAAACACCAGGCACACTCATCTCATTAAGAAGTAAAAAATCTGTAGCTACTTTACTTACTGTTTCTGATTTATTAAATATTTAGACTAATATATAGTTTTATTTTAATTACCTGAAAATTACCTTTGTGGGGGTCTATGGAGATTTCGAAAAATTATATAGGGGGCGATGATCAAAAAAGTTTGGCGACCCCTGTTCTAACGCATTACCAAAAGTAATTTGCGTTTAAAAATTTCTCCCGAGAAATATACTTACAATTGCGCAACTTATATTTTCTCAGACATTTTCTTATTTTCATTTATACTTGCACTTAAAAATATTTTTAAGATTGTAAAATTGTGCGCGGGAGAGACATTAAGAGACAAATAAATATTAAGAGGGGAAAAATTTACCAAAATTTGGAGAGAAATTGCAAATACCGTGCATAGAAACAATGAAAAAATTTTACTTTACTTTTCACTCTTTTAAAAATTTAAATAAACGTTAAAAATGAAGGAAAAAAATACATACAAATGACTTTGTTAAAATTAGTTTCCAATTTTATAATTATATTGATTGTTAATTAACGTGTCGCTAGAACTAACTCAAAGACTTTTGGTGACGGACCTCATAATTCTGAACCTTGATGAAATGACGAGGACGACACCTGAGCTGACACCTCTCTCTCTCTAAATTTCCATACTACATCAAAGGTAGAATTTGGGACCTCGGAAGATTTAACGTACATCAGCCCGGATGCATGACAAGTCTTTTGTGGCATCAGTGCTCGAATCCCGGACTCGACAGAAACAGCATCAGCCGCGAGTTCACGAACATGGTTATTACGGCCACTCGTATATAATGCAATAATATGTAGATATGTACCCTTACACATAAAACTTTAACAAAAATTAGATAAAATAACTATTTTTAAAAAAAGGTAGAGACATATGTTTTTTGACATTTCTTAATAAGTCTTGTTTAGAGCATTGGAATGACATATGGTTGTTTTTTCCCAGTAGTGCAACTCTCCCCGTACAGTTATTAAAATTTAAAGACAAAATGAATAATCAGTCAAGAAACTTTTAAATCAATTTATCCTTTCTTTGAATATACGAATGGTCAAAATATATTTTATTGATGTAGAATTTTTGGTTTATCGCGATTTAAACCAAATGAAGAGCCCTTATAATTTTAATGACTATAAAACTGGATTCGAAAATCAGGTTTGATTTATTTTAAATTCGATCCTCGGTTATGTGACGAGGTCGTCATCTGACATGGCACCCCCTCTCCTAACTTCCACCCCACAACAACGGGAGGACTTTGAGCCTGGACAAATTTAATGAGCATCAGCCGGACTACACAGCGGGTCTTCAATAGCGATGTGATTGGAAACTGCGACTCGACGAAAACCACCGGGCCATGCCAATAGACCACCACACTCTTAGAAGTTCTTTCCCCATTTCTCTCAAATATATTAGACTCTATGTCCTCCCTTTGGCATGGTTCGGAAGTTTTGAAAGGGAGTGCCGGCTGAGGCGACGTCCTCGTCATTTGACCGAGGCTCAAAAGTAAGAGGTCCGTGAAAAGTAACCTTCCTGATTCTTCTAAGTACGATGTTAATAAAACAATCATTCCATCTAGGGTCAGTCTTAAGTTTCAATAACCAAACCAAAAATCGATTGAGGGGTTTTGTGAGCGATGGACTCAGTAATTTTGAACCTTGTTCAGGTGACAAGGACGACACCTGAGCTGGTATACCTCCCTCTCCTATCTTCCACACCACGACAACAGATTGAACTTGGATAGATTTAACGTGCATCAGCCCCGGTGGGACTTTTGTGTCGTCAAAGTACGAACCCACGACTCGATGAAATCCGCCGACCGTGAATCCATGACCAGAACACTAAGATACTGCTGCCATACGTTAAAGAAGGAAAGCTCTGAATTAAATCTTGTATAACTTTTAACTGTTTAGATGGATACAAAGAGATAAGAAAAGAGAGATATTCGTAAATTTATGTTTCTTTCAGCACTGGAATAGTAGAGGAACAGCGCCACAAATTTGGCTTATTTATTATATCGTCACCTTATATAAACCAAGCAAGTCCGTTGATGATATGGTTAACATTTATTTCTGGTCTTAAAATGTCAAATTATTAGTCACGCGTCCGTCAAGTGTAGGAGGTGAGAGAAAGAGGCGTTGTGTGGAATGCGGATTAGATAATTCTTTGTTCAGGAAAGGCCTACGCTAGCAGAATTTTATTTAATAGTACTCAGATTGTGATGCGATATCGCTATAGCCCACATATTTTAATTGTTTTGCATTTTAAATTCTAAGCTCTTCTGTATTATTGTCGGAATAAATTCGTTGTTGATAATTTTTTTTTTGTTACGGTACGTGGTATGCATTACCAAAGTTTAATACGATGTAATAAATAAAAAGTATAACAACGTTAAATATAATAATATGAATAAAATAAATACGTAAAATAAAATACAATAAATGAATAAAATATAATAAATACGTAAATAAAATATAATAAAGCTATAAATACGTATAAATTACTACAAATGAATAACGTAACATGCAATAAATATGTAAATGAAACATAATAAAACAATAAATAAATATAAAATACAATAAATGAATCAAATTAAATCAAATAAATTATGTAAATAAAATACAATAAAACATAATATAAATAATAAAATATAAAAAAACACAATATAAAAAGTAATAAGAAAATATAATAATATAGAATTTAAATAAAACGTTCCAATTAGAAATCATTCTTGTGCGTTCACGAACCTCAAGATTCGGAAAGGGTCGTCACATATACGAGGATTATACTTGTCCGCTAAACAGCCAGACAAATGGTAGGAGGTTGGAATGCACGGTGGGCGAAAGAGCCCCTTTCTAACTATAATCTTTGTGATAACTGATACCCTCTCACAATTTCAAGCTGAGCTGTCGGCACTTAAACATAGATGTGAAATTGATGTTTCCCCCAAGTGCGAGTGGAATAATGTTATTCACTTTCGTTAAGCAGAAATAAGACAAAGCAGCTGAATTCACCGAAAAATGAGCCAAGTACACGGTGAAAGCCTTATGAGTGATAGTGTTGCGTGTGAATGGTGTAGGCAATTTAAAGACGAGTTAACCGACGTTTGCAATGAAGGGGACAAGGACACAAGTCTGTTCAAACTTACAGCAGCGAAAATGGTATGGCTCAGAATTTTGGGACCAAAAAGATGTCTTGTTTTTGAGATTATTTAATCGGGAACTACGATTAATGCAGCTGCGTATTGTCAGACTTTACAACGACTGCAAATAGCCATTCAAAGCAAAAGAAGGGGGAATGCTGACTTTTTGAATTGCCTTCATTCATAACAACGTCCGCTCTTGCAGTGGTGTTGTAAACCAACAGTTTCTGGAGCAGTTTACATGTGCTGTATCTGATCATCGGGCGTGCAACCCTGATTAACTTAGCATCAAGTGAATTTCATCTCTTCCTTGAATTGGAAAACTGACGATGGGGCCTAAGCTTTCACACCGAGCTTCAAAACATAGTGCAGATCCATATCACATATTTGGTGGCAACGTTCCTTAAAGAGCGTATCGGAAAGCTTGCCCACCGCTATGATAAATGCCTGAATCGTCACGGTGATTATGTTGAAAAGTAACCATGTTTGTACATAACTTTTGATGACAAATTGCTTTTGTTCTGTATTCTCGTCTTTTTTTATGGTCCATTGGAGGTTGAAAACAAAAAAAAAAAACGGCCCTCGTATGATACCAATGGCCGCGAAGGGAGAATCGCGTGTTCGCATATATGTGATCACGGTCCTGAACGACTTAACTTAAGAAATCTTATTTTTGATGTATTTCTCAAACAGAAAAACTTCTTCAGTTTATTACTTTCCAAACTTGTAGAGTTTTCTTAACAAACAAAAAACAAACAAACACTTAACGTGACTGGGTCGAATCGACCGACATCACTTATATGCATTAAAAAATGTATAAAAACAAATTCACTATTTTCGAATGATACGCATTTCAAATAATGATGGATAGATGTCACGCTACAGAAAAAAATTTTGTTTTCAACCACATATGACTTATGTTCGAAATCAGCTGAAAAATTATAAATCGATAATCCTCTTTTCAATTACGCCTCCAGAGGCCAAACGTTTCAATGACAAATAATAGAAACTGGATATAATTTCATATTGTAATTAAACTGAGGTGAAATAGGTACCAATAATAAATTAGCTTGCGCGTATACATGTAAAAGAGAACTAGAAGATGATGAAGTGTGTTTATTTACAGCACAATTGCTCTGGCTTCAATAAACGCATCTGTTGTTCTTATTCGTGCAAATCTATCTTACAATCAATCATTTTTTTTATGGAACTTCGAAAACAGATGGCCGAACCCCATAGAAATATTAGGATGGGAAATAAATCTCAGTAACAATAAAAAAGAAATTGGCAATAGCAGCTAGCAAAAAACCAAAAAAATTACCGGAGCACTTAAAAGAGGAACGTACAAAGAGTACGGTCAAAAGCGAAATCGAAAAACACAAACAAGGCTCCTTCATGATTAGTTTTCGTTTGATAAGAATATGCAAATGTGAACGGTTGATCGTGTTTGTCATTAGAAAATGTGTCCAGAAAAATAAATGTAAAGTTTAAATATAAATTATTAAATTTATTTAATTAAATCTTTAATTTTTAAATGTTAAAACAGCTTAGACAAACATTGGAGGTTAGGGAAGCAAGGAAAAAAGTGGGTTATAAAAGATATAAAATGAGCTGTTAAAATGAGCTGTTAAGAATTAATGAAATAAAACTGTATAAAATCTTCGTTATGACTTAGAATAAATACACGCCAAAAAATACCAGAACAAATATACTAGACAAAATGAAACTTTTCTCAACGTGTTACAGAAATTAATTGGAGAAAAGAGCAACCCTAAACGTATACACAATCACCTTGAAAAAAGTTAAAATACTTCAAAGAATAATGACATCAGAATATATATTAAAAAAAAATCCTTGAAAACAAACCCTTCGTGATATATTCAACAAATAAAGAACGATGTAAAAGCTAAATTTTTTTAAGTCCAGAAATGACATAATAGCTGTTAATAGCAAAAAAAAAAAAAAAAAAGGCTACATTCCATAAGTGCTTAAGAGAGCTTTAATAATTTTATTTGTGCCAAAAACAGAAAAAGCGACTGCCTTTTTTCTTGAAAATACTTTGTTGTAAATTCAAGAAACCTCCTTTTAATCAGTTTTTAGATTTCGGAGCATTATATTTTCTTCATCGGAATATATAGCTATCCAATTTACACGAAAACAACTCACAAATGAAAAATCGAGTCCTGCCTTTCTTATACAAACAAGCTTTTATATAGAAGTTTGCGATATTTTCGGCTAACATTTTATCCGATATGTTTTATTTAATATCCAAATAAGAATTATATGCAAAACTGAGGGTTTAAGGTTCTCATCTACCCGCTATTTTGATTTCCTGAACGTAATGCTAATCCAATGGAATTTTGATTTTAATTCTCATATCTTTACTATTTGATCTATTTGAATGCAATAAAATGCATCTGAAAGAACAAAAAATAATGAATGCTTCTGTGGAATTACTTTATTCCGCCGATTTTTAAAAAAAATATTTTTATTCTTATTTTAATGATTTGTTTGAGAGGTTTCCGGTCTTTAAGAAATATTAAAAAAAAATTTAAAACTCGGAGGAAAAAAATAATTCCATAGAAGCATTCATTATTTTTTGCTATTTCAGATGCACTTTATTGCATTCAAATAGATCAAATTGTAAAGATATGAGAATTCAAGTCGAAATTCCATAGGATTAACATTACGTCCTCGAAATCAAAATGACGGGTAGACGGCAGCCTTAATAACCGTCTGCCGTGCAACGAATAAAGAAGATAAAGAACATCTCTTCCTATTTTCCTTTGTAACCACTCTGTAATTGACAATTTTAAAAAGATATATATATATATATATATATATATATATATATTAGGTCAAATGGAAAGTTCTGTCCGTTTGTGAAGTGAAAAGAAGTAATAATTTTTTTTTACATTTAATAATATTTACTATACAATGTAATTTCTGTCATTACTAGAATTGGTCTATAAACACTCCACATGAATGCCTAGTGAGTTAAGAGAGAACAACATATAAATGACATAAATGTCGTATTAAACCAATTAACCATTGAATAAAGACAAATTTAACATTTATATATAAGTTGCGTAATATGCTATCATGAATCTAAAATAAGAATTGTATTTGGTCTTAAAAGAGATTATATATATATAGTCACTTGTAAGTAAATCATGCACGAGTATTTAGCCCTATTAAAAGAATAATTTGCAATTACAGCACACACACACACACGCACACACGCACGCACACACACACACACACACACACACACACACACACACACACACACACACACACACACACACACACACACACACACACACACACACACACACACACACACACACACACACACACACACACACATATATATATATATACATGGTATGTACCAAAAGTAATAGGAATTTTCTTTTATATAATTGAGCAGACAAAGAATTAAACCTAATATTCTTCTAAGTATGCACCTTGGGCATTAATACAACGAATCGTTGTATAATATTCGTTACACTGTACACATTCATTTTGCGAGATGCTTCGAAGCTTTGTGGTCACGCGTTTTTGAGCATTTTTGACTTGCTACTGGAATGGTGCTCTTTTAACTCCATCTTTAATTTGAAGAACAAGAATTCGTAGAAGGCTAAGTCTGGACTGTGTGGTGTGTATGGGGAAACCAGGGATGCTTTCACGAAATAGGTTTAATAGGTTCTCTACCACATTTACCAAGTTTTGTGCATTTTGTTGTTCAATACTTTGCAGAATCACGTGAGTGATGATATTACGTACACACAATGACTCTATAAGGCCGTTGCAGTCACAACTGTTCTCGATAGTTTTTCATTCATTATTTTTTTTTTATAAAAAAGGAAATTTTTTGATATACAATGTGAATTACCCTTTTTAAGTTTTATATAATTTATATTTCCATTTTCTTTGTTATTCTCAACTTACAAAAGTACCAGAAGCTATCAATTGATAAATATGGCAAAGAAATGATCACATTTAAAACATAATACTCTTATCCCTAGGCAGGATTCCTGAATATTGTATTTTCTGTTAATATCATTTTACATTAGAGAAAAAGAAAGAAATAAAAGAAAGAGAGCAGAAAAGTAATTATTAAAAACTTTGTAAGCATTTTGATAGTAATAAAATAGAAAAAAAAATACTGGGAAATTTTGTATATATTACATTGCTTTGAATAACTATAAATAATACCCTACAGGTAGTTAGGTGAATTAAAAATACAACCTGAGACAAATCGACGTGCTGTATTTATTTTTATATTTAGGTTAGTGATTAGTTTTTAAAAACTTTTTTCACTACATTGAACTCAATTTGAAAGATTTGAATACAGATAATAACAATAAGAGATTAATTTATTTATCACAGGTTGATTTATTTTGTTCTTGACAACTCAACTTAATGTTTAAATGATCTTCCAAAGAAGCTAAGTAATTAATTCTTTTAGCTTGTATGAATTTTCTAGTACACATTCACTTATGAAAATATGCTGCAATATTATTTATGACACTCATAGAATTTCTAATCTTTTTTTCCAACATTATATCTACAATCATAAATCGTTCATATTATTTTATTTTACCATATTATATCAATTATTAAAGTAATAAATTAGTCAAATTAAGTAATATTGCGTGATGGAAAATAATTTAATAAAACTTATTTGTCGTGGAACAATTTTAGATGTTATCTGTTATTCCGAGTTAATCAATAGTTTTAAAAGATAACTAGGCCGTAAATCTCACTGTGACAGAAAATAAAAAAAAAATTAATTTAAAATGTCACGTAAGAAGAAAATTATCTTCATACCTAATTTAAAAATAAGATAGTTATGATTTTTTTTCTTTCAAAACAACGTGCACTGCACATCAATGAGTTTTATCATTATGTATAGACCATTACCATCTTTCTCATATGCCCTTATCAGGTTTTAAAACTCTGCAGAAATTGACATTCAAAAGTTTCGCTTTGTATTCGACCGAAATTTTTATCTTTTTTGAACGGACTCTATCAAACTAATACCCTTTCTTTACTTGAAGAATAAATGATGACATTGATTTCTAAATGATCTTTCAAAGTTGAAGACTTTTTAGGATGTTGGTGGACAAATTATAGCTTATTATTCGATGGGTTGACATTTAAAAGAACTTTTACTGCCAAAATGAAAAATCAGTCAACCATTACAGTAAATTTGGTTAGATTGTAACACAGATGTTACAATCTAAAATGCAACATTATTTAATTTATTTTATAACTTATGTACAGTAAATGCAATTTTAAAATACAGTTTTCAAGGGTTTTGAATTGAAATTTAAAACGTGGAAATTCAGCTTTAAATTTTTATATTATTTTCCATCATTCATAGAGAGAGAGAGAGTACAGTAATTAGAACTTTCGAAATCATTAAAATTAATGAATTAAGCTTAATAAGTCAAGTCCTTAATAAGTTATTTGCACATAGATGGTGATATATAATATATGAACAGGACTCTGAATTTTATAGTTCATGATTAATTTTAGCTGATTAAACCGTGAATAATACAGAATTAAAAGAAAACCTTTTAAAATAGAAATTTAAAGTACGGGGGTAATTTAATTCCTTTTGCCAAACATTTTTCTTTGACTATTAAAAAAATATTACCAATATCAGAATCAAGCTGATACATTAGAAACATTGAAGAAAAAATCTAATTAATTTTATCTGATTGAACAGAATGATATTCAGTTCAAAAAAAGGCGTTTATAATAGAAATTTAAGGTTTGAATGCAGTTTAATTGCTGTTGGTGACAATTTTTAATTTGACAATAAAAATATCACTAAGACCCAAATCGAAACAACATTTAATAAACAGAAAAATAAATTTTTAAAACAAATGTTAAAAGTATTTAAAATATAGGCAATTAATATGGAAAAAGTATCTAGATAAATTAAAAAAGGCCTTCAAATTTCATGCCATAGGTTTCTTAGGGGAGAGTTACATATTTTTTGATTTTCCATATTTATTCAAAAAAATTATTTTTTGTTCTTTTATGTATTGTATATACTTTGGCATTCAGCCAAAAAATTATTTTTCTTCTGTATATAATTTTTGTATTTAACGAAGGAAAGAAAGAAACATTTTTCAATATTTACTCTTAATTCTACCAAACTTAATATATTTTATGTGCTGTTCATAATACTTCTGAAGAATTAAATTCAAAGAGATGCTTTACCTTAACTCAGTTGTAGTCCTCGTAACTTGACCGAAGCTCAAAATTCTAGGGTCCATCGCCAATAGTCCTCGTGTTGCTTCCATTGCGACGTAAATGAAAACAAATCAAATCAAAGAGATGCGGATCTCGACTATATTTTTGTTTGGCAAGCAAAAGCTTGTTTATCGACAAAAAGGATTATACTTATTCAATTCTTAATTTAAAACCTGAAGAATTATTTGAAACAGTCTATAACTAAGCTTAATTTCATCTATAATAATGTTTATTATAAAACATATTAAAAAAGGAAATTCATCTATATCTTTCAGCTTTATCATTAGTATGGGTAGCTCTATCTGTAAATTCGGAACATTTATATTCTGTCTTTAAGACATCAAATTATCCAAAATACTAAAACGTATTCAAACGTCGAGAACTTCGAAGACTCTGATTCCAAAAATATATTCGGTTATTAATTGTTATTATGTATATTCCAATACATTCATTAGTGACAAAAATTGATTAATATAGTCTTTTTGATCGAATTAATTTCGGGTCGCAAAAATAATTATCCTTTGGTCTTCTGCTATGAATATCACCAGTTTTTCTCAGAAACTTGCTTCTGAGGGCAAACTCCTTTCTTTCAAGGTTATTTTTTTTATATAATCGAAGTGGAAATATCGATTGGATTTACGTAAGAAAAACGTCAAAAGGTAGAATGGTCGGATGACGTAACTGGTAAATGAAAAGTTAAGGATTCCAAATTTTCTCGAATATTTTTAGTGTGAAAACATTTTTAAGTAAAAACTGCATAAAAATGGAAAGTTTATTAGTGAAAACATGCGATATAATACCTAATTATATAAAGAGTAAAAATGGTTATAATAGGGTGACAGTCATATTAAATTTTTAATAAAATTTCTTTAACAAGGACTCAAAATATTGTTTAGCCCTTTATTATATTTTCATTGAATAACGTATTTCAAATTAATTGAAAGTGGATAAGACAGATCATTCTATATAACAAATCTA
Source organism: Nephila pilipes (assembly GCA_019974015.1). NCBI lineage: Eukaryota > Metazoa > Arthropoda > Arachnida > Araneae > Nephilidae > Nephila > Nephila pilipes. The sequence goes on along the minus strand of BMAW01060632.1, from coordinate 67,428 downwards.
AATCTTTATCACATATTCTATCTATATTCTATCATTTAATCTATTTATTCTACATATCTTCTCTCCTTCTATTAACTCTACATATTTTATCTATTTGTCTATATTATACTTTATCCATATCTATATCACATATTTTTTTTATCACACTTTATATCTATATATTTATTACACTTTCGTTGAATTACGTTATTCAAATTAATTAAAAGCGCACACGAAAGAGAATTCTATGTCTAACAAACGGTCGTTCACTACGTGACAAAAAGAAATAATTATTCTTAGAAGAAATTAAATTATCAATGGACAATGATTAATTATTATAAAAAATCAGAAATAAAAATTTCAATTAATCATAAATTTTAAGATTAATGAAATCAATCAAGGCTTTTTCATTTCTAATATTAACAAGGTTAACGCTATAAATGTTCCTTTGGTAAAAATTTCAACTGTATTTTATTGGATGAGTTTTTGATATAACTGTACGCTTATATTTTGAATGAAAAACAATTTACAACCAATTATAGAATCTTTGAAAATATATTAATGTTTATATCAATGTTTTTCGTTCGTTAAATTTGTAACGGAGTAACTTTCTAAATTAAAAATCGAATCTTTCAGTATATATATATATATATATATATATATATATATATATAAAAGATCTTTGTAAGTATAATATACTATCTAAAATATTTAAATTTCTGTAATTTAAATTTAAAGATTGACTAATTTTGCTAAGGAAATATAAAATTATTATTATATTGAAAAATATTTAAATTTTTTATTTGAACACTACAAAGCAATGAAATATTAGGAAAATTGGCACACTTTGTTAACAGCTTTGCTTATAGTGTTTATAAATAAATTTTAAGGAAAATTTTAAAATTCCAATTATCAGTTTTATTTTGATAATTGGACCCACTAGTTTTGCTTTGGCGGGTTTATTCTGAAATATGTTCAGATCACTAAAATTTTTCATGTAAACATTTAAAGAAGGATATTTTGAGATAGTACGATGAAATTCATGCAAATTTTCCATATGTGGATAATTCGATGAGAAAGAAGATATAAGATATATTTTTAAATTATTTATAGAGGGGGAAATATTTTCTCAGATGTTGTCATTTGCTATCTTTTGTTTTATCTTAGAGATTTGTTTAGTGCAGTTAAATTTCATTAACTTTCTAGTTTTTGCTGATGTTCAGATTTTTCGAAAATATTTTTCTCCTATATAACTAATGCATATTTTTTAGTTTCGTCGGTTGCACGCATTTAAGGCACTAAATCTTCGGGAACATATTGTACTAACCTCAACATGAAGGTTTTACCCTTTTATCACAGATAAAACAATTTAAAATCTAAATTTGGCTTAGAGAGTAAAATGCAGATGAATAAAATTATTTGCATATGGGGAAACCAATGTCATGTGAAAAATGAAAGACATTTGCTTAGGGAATTTCCTCAACCATAAGACTTAAACAAAGAGAGTTAGAACAAACATACTTAGAACAAACAGAGTTAAAAGCGGAGCATTCAATCAAGACGTACCTCACAGCCAAAGGATAATCAGGTTGGTAATTAATTGGGGGTGGGTTCTACCAATAAAAAGAGTCAATCTCGTGTGTTCGATACACAAACGTGTGAAAATAGAACCTTGTCTTCTACACGAAACGGAATTTCTTTAAGAAATTATGGGGTTTATATTATTCGGAGTATATATTGGTTATTTTCAGATTTTATTGACCCTGCCAATGGTCATGGAGAGCTGATTTAAGGAATTTCACTATATCAGTATATGGAGTGATGGGAGAGATTGCTTTGGATGCAGAATTGGGTGCACTATCTACTATTTAGTTGTCCTTGGTACTGAATGGGTAAGAATCCGACAAAAAAATCAACTTTATGTTTGACTTTAAATGAGGAACGCTATAGTTTTTTTCAGGTAATTCTCACTATAGAAATCTTACTTAATGTTTTGCGCCACTTAAATAGATAAATGCACATGACAATACTATTTTTAAGAAATATAAGTATTGAATAGTTTAAAAAGTTCTATATAAAATGGTACCAAAATGTAATTACTAAGTATAGAAACTATCCTTTGATACTTGTTTATAAAATGAATGAATAATTGATCTAGAAAATGATATAAAAGATAAGTAGTTTGTATACTATATCTTAAAAATCATTTACATTGCATATAAAAATTTCTTACTTTTTTCATTTCAATTAAAGCGAAATGTTTAGAAATCAATTAATGTGCCGACATTTTTTTTATTTATAATTTAATTCTTAGTTTTTGAAACAAGGCATCTTTTTTTATTCAGGCTATATGAGTGTCTCTCTCCCCCCATATATAGAATAAAACTATTAGATTGTAAACAAAAAGGTGAAGACATGATCAGAATTAAATGTAATTGCTGCAACCTAATACATATACTTTAATTTTCTTCGTGCTTAAAATAAAACATCTTTAATCATTTGATTTTCTGACAACCTTTTACAAGGTAATTAAAACATTTAAATCACTCGATTTTTGACATTTGATTTGCAAGTGATTAAGTCGCAAAACATCTTGTGAATTTTAAAATACGTCCCAATGGCGTCGGTTTTGTAATAGTTATCACTTCTATTGCTCACGCACACACCTGCCAATCTATGATCTAGCATGATGTCAAAGTTACAAATAATTGCGTGGGACGAGGCATAAAATAACTTAGTTATTTTGGGTGAATGACATCCATGATCGGTCATCGGAAGCTTCATTTTTTTTTAATTTCCACAAAAGTAGTTTAAAATTTATAGAATATGCTAATTCAGAAAACATAGTAATTTCTTAATAGTTAACTCGAATTCAGCGTAGGCGAAATATAGTTTTGTTAATATTATGCATAAAATTGTTTTTTTTTTTAAACCGGTATAACACCTATGATCGGGTTTCGATAATAGCTCATTTTCTTTTTGTCTAAAACATATTGCAGATGCTAATTATAAAAAAAAGTAATTTATCGACGGTGAACTTAATTCACAGTGTAAGAGAAATTCGGTTTTTAAAAATTCAAATGTAGCGCACAAAACTAAAAGTACAATGATTTTGTAGCTAAGAATAATTTTGAATGAAAAATAATTTTGTTCCGGATATTATTATATATATTTTTTTCTATTTTTTCACCTTTCTTTTTTCAAACATATCTGTTTATTTGTATTTTGCTTTCAGAAATATAGTGAAATAAATACAGTTATTTGTGTGTGTGATGCACACGACCAGTTCAATCGATAATATTATTCTTAATTATTTCGCTCTTCTGACATATTCAATAGAAATATACAAAAACATTTTCAGCAACTATGTATTTGTGTTTCTGTGAGAGAGGGAGAGCCCAGGGCCATTACCTTGTTCCGAATACAGTTTATGTAAACATTTATTCGCTTATCATAACAGCTGCTTACATGTCATAACAAATGTAAACAGTCATTGTAAGATGCATATCTATTACAGATTTCAACATGCATAAGCATTTAGTTTATTGAAAAATATTTATTGGTCCTCTGGAGGAAGAATGCCTGACAAGTAAGAGTACTTCTCGATGAATAAAAGTAACAAAAGATATAAATGATCGACGCAAACTGTTATTCATAAAGTTTTCAATATTATTTATCGAGAAAATTGTCTTAAAAAACTATATATTTCTCTTTTTTATATAATATCTCGTGGAGTTATTTAAAATTTCCCAATGTGAATAACAAGTGTAATAAAATTTGGCAATGTGAATTTTGTAATAAGTTCTTTTGTATGCAGGAATACATTTTTTTTATTCTATTGTAAAAAAATTAAGAGCATAAAAATTAAGTTTATTCTTTGTAATATACGATAAACGTGTAAAGCTAGGGGGAAAAAATCTAAAGAAAGCTAGAAAGAAATTTATGAAAATCGATTAAGAAAACGTAATGTTGATCATAAGACAGCAAGAATGTTATAAAAAAAATTTTAAGTACAAAAATCCATTCTATAAAAGTAAAAATCATTATTATTGTTATATAATGACAATTATATACAACAATTTTATATAATTAATTATTATTAATGTTATATATCACAATTATATACAAATAATTGGTCTGAATTAATGCAAGACGTCGCAAAAGCAATTAAAAAGAATGAAAAAATGCCGCGAAATGTCAATAGAATTTTTTGATGTCTTGTAAACACAAACAATACTTTTAAAAGCACGTATAATAGTAAAATGAAAAAAAAAATTGAAAACCTTGCTTTAAAATAAATGTAACGTCACTATGTTTTTGAAAAAGTACGATTATATCGAGGAAAAAATATCTTTAATTTAAAACATAATTCATTTTGAGACGATGAAACCTTTCAACAGTGAGTGAGATACTTAACAATATTAAGAACAAATACAAAAAGCAGTTTTGAATTTTTGGAAAATTTATTCAGAATTCGGTATTTACTTAAAAGTACTTAACATTAATGTTTTTGCTAATGACATGGAAGGAAATAAAAAAAAAAAAGAGCTTAAATACACTACACACAATCGAAGATTACACAAATTACAAGTCTAACATAAAAATTCGAATTAATGGTTGTGATATTATCGGTTGAGCATTATATTAAAGAAAACGTAGTTAATACTCGCATTATTAAATGGAAAATGATATCTTTGGGGGCATTTACCTTCAAAATCTTTCTCACTTTGAAAGAGTCGCATTAAGAAAGAAATACAAAACACGCGGAAAGAAAATATCAAACAGAGCAAAACAAACGTAAGATCATGATATGAATTTAAATCACGCTTTTGAGCTGGTTCGTTACACCAAGCTCACTCTTTAGATAAGAAGACAAAAATTCTCAACTCATTTAATAAAAAGAGAAAAAAATCTACAATCGCAATGCTTATTTCTAAGGAGAACCAAACAAACTGTTCGAGTAATTGAGATTATTACCGATTATCGCCCACAAATGGTGCGCAAAAAAAGCCCCAAAGCCTTTCAAACTTAAACATTAATGACTTGTAAATATAGGGTAGGACCGCGTTGATTTTTATAAACTTTACTCTGCCATTTCGAAAACCGTTACTTCCTGAATACTATATACGACGCGTCAATTAAATCCATATTTGATTTGCGTCAAACCAAATAAACCTCGCCTACTCCCAATTCTTTAAGAGAGAAAAAAAATGAACTATTTAATCAAGTGGGTGAAATCATAGCCATTTGAGATGGAAAAATAACTTCATCCAAACTGATAGTAAGCTCTGATAGTATATAATCAACCATTACGACAACCCACGCCATTCCGCTTGCCCCTTCCTCTTCTGGAAGATAGGAACCTACCCCAAATGTAAGCGAATCAAGTTCGTCCATTGCTCCCTCTATCAGTTTCGTTTTACATTCCAAAGACCAAAATAAGAAAATTAGGGCAATATTGACAGAGGTAACTAACCAATATTAACTATTACTGCAAGGGAACAAAACAGACAATCGTATCATTTTTGCCGCAACACCCCTTGTCAGATCATTAGTTTTAATTTCGGTTTGAGATGCTTATATTCTTTTTTTCTTTCGACTTCTCTTTTTAGAGAAATATATCTAAGGGCGTCGCACCCTGCCTAAGCGATTACCAATTTCTCTCATTCATATGCAAAGTGTGACACTCCACTTTTGGTGTTTGTCATTTTTCAAACAGTCGGAGAGACATTCTTGAATGTTAATGTCGGTTGATTGCTGGCATGTCATCAAAATGAATGGCAAGTGTAACGCGTAGCGTAATGACATAGATGGAAAAACTCCCTTAAAATCAATGGGGATTGTGCTGTCGGTGTAATTCTAACTCACATAATCTAGAGTAGTTTTTAAATGATGGATCAATGTCACGTTTAGGGAACTGTTTACGCCAAATTGTACATGTCACAACCTCCCACATTATTTGTGCATTTCTGTCCTGCAATCGGACGCTTTTTAGATTTGGTAAGATAATTGGCTGGTAGGATGCGTTGAACTTTGAATGAACGCATTAAAACACTGGATTTGGGATGCGATAAATATGCAGTTGACTAGTTAATTGCTAGTCGCTTGTCATTGATGGAAATCGAAAAGAATGTCTCTAATAATTAAATGTTATGCATGAATTAATAATTATTCTCTTAATTTTTGCATATTATAAACTAAGTTGCATTAAAAATACTTTTCCAGGTTGAAACAAGTTAATGAGGTAGTTTGTATCAGAATTAAACTGTCATTTTTATATAAGGAACTGGGAATTACCATTACTATTACAAACTGCTATTTCTTTTACAATTCCTCCATAAACTGTCAATTAATGTATATTAATAACTGCATTTGCTGATATGAGGCAAACGGGAAGCTATTAATTCATTTTACCACTTAACAGTACATTTCTTTTGCTATTGGCGAAAATTAAATAAATGGAATAACTATTCACGCCGTTTTATTTTTATTTTTACGTGCTGACGCGAAGTTGAGTTGTGCGAAGACGAAATTTAAAATATTTGCAACATCTACGTTAAACTTTGCTTAACGATTTGTGACGTTGGACTATTCGCAGTTTTCTCTTCATTAACCTTGTGAGCCTTTTATAATTGGAATTGCATAAAAATGCAACTCCTTGCCAAGCAAATAAAACGTCATCAGACAAATTAGATAAAAATAATAAGTATAATGAATTGAATTATTGATAGTGATATATGTGTGAAATAGCATTGAAAGGAATGAGAGGAGAGACTGAGGATAACGAGATAAGCTGATAGATTTTTGTAAATTGAAATAAATTTTAGCAGTGAATTGTTTGTAGTTAAATTCGTTGAAGTGACTCCTGATAAGAGTAATAGCAGTCGAATAGCTTTTTGCAAGAACTGTCTCATCCATTGCGAGTGCGTTGGCAGGTTAAGACTTTATTGTTTAATTATAATATTGGATAAAAGTGAGTAAAAAAGGGATTCGAGTGTGAACGGCCTTACATATTCTGATACAATAATAGATAAATTGTGCTGTCTTTTTATCTGACGTTTCTTCAAATGGATCTGTGAACATATTCACTATTTAATTAAACTTTACAATGTCTATGAAGTTTAATAATGATAAAAAGCCACTACACACTTGATGTATGAAAGCAATGAGAGAAAACAGTTTGTACTTATTATTTTGTCCTTCCGAATTTGTATGCTGTTTTTGTTTATCTGCGAAATCGGATGCAGATATCATGCAAGAAATTACTTTTATGCTTTTATTATAGCTTATGTTTTTAGAATAGAGTTGCTTTTATTTTGATTCTTCCTTCTGTCTTCTGTTAAAACACCTCAACACACAATTAGATAATTAAAATGGTGAACCTATCTGATAATTGGAGCTTTGACACGTGGGGGATCGATCTACCTCTTCATTGCTTTCAAGGATACTCTATATTTAGAATCACGAAAATCAGTGATTCATTCGGTCTGATGCATATCGGATTTTTGAGTACATCAACAGATCTTCTTATACAGATAATTTGTACGTGATTTACATTTGCATGTACATTTATTGTATTGAATTCGCACTTATTAACTTTCCGTAAAAATTTTACGCCTTCTTTTTAACAGTTGTAAAAATTCAATACAGTTATGCCAAAAATTATGAATATATAAGATTGATAGACTGTAGCACTAGAAGCAACAAGAGGGCTATTGATGACAGACCTCATAAGTTTAAACCTCAGTCAAATGAAGAGAATAACATCTGAACTAACACCTCCCTCTCCTATCTCTTAACTTTTACACCACACCAACAGGAGGACTTAGAGCATTGATAGATTTTCCGTGCATCAGCCTCGGATACACGGTGGATCTTTAGTAGCATCAAGGCTCTAACACTTGACTAGACGTAAACCACCAGCCGTGACCTTGACCACTAGGCTACCGCAGCCACATGAATATCAGATTTAACATAATAATACTTTAAATTCCGCACAGAAGTACTTTCTACCTCAGAATAATAAAATAATGCTATTATATACGAGTAATTTAAATTTAAAAAATATGAGATAGTTTATTAGCAAAGCAATATTCACTGAATAACTAGTTTGAAGTATATCCATATGTAAAAATATTCTTCATAATGCTTAAAATAAAAATAATAATAATATTAGTTTGTTGTCAAAGCGATAATGAAAATTTTTCTTGTCAGCTATAAAAGAAAATATAATATAATACATTGAAAGAGTAATTAATGCATTCATTTTCCTGCGAAGCTTGTTAAAAAAAGAGAATTTTCGAAGAAAGTTTATCAATCTCCAGTGTCTTATGGAGCCTTTTACATTTCTTTTATTTCAACAGAAGTTATAAATATTATTTTTATAAAACCCTTAAAAGAGCCATTTCAAACACTACCTTTTCAATTTCTGTAATGTTAAAAATAACCAATAAAATTTACTGTCCGTACAGTCACTCATTTTGTGTAGACATTTATTGTATTGTTATTGTTAATAAGATATTTTAGTGTCAAAATGTTCATTAATTTACACCATTTGGAAAATTTTCGCATGCCACTCTACACATGAATTTTTTTTAAAGAAAAAAAATTAAACTATGTTTTCAATATGTTCCTTAAAAATAATAACAAAGCAGAAAATTGTTAGGGACTGTAGGCTCAGTCGCGAATTTAACAATCAGTTTAACAGTTCTCCTTAAACTTCACTATTTTTAACATTACGTTGATGTGAAAAACGCTGCATGAAGGGACCTTCTTAATTTATAAAACGTATACTGGTTCTGTGATTAAAGTATAAAAATAAACAGAAATATGATATAATAAACCATTTGAAAACATATTGAACAGACAATAATAGATAATTACGTTGCATATATTTACCATTATCATGGTCCCTTACAGGAAGTAAAAGCAAATGATTGAAAGAAGCATGAAAGATGAAATGAACATAAGAAAAAGTCCATCACCAATGTAAAGAATTAGGTCAGCAGTATAATTCTTCATATCTTCTTCTTGTCAACCGTCCACTCCATGCCTGAAGCCGAGGAACGGCACTTGGGACTTAGCAGGCCAGTAGACAAATCTAAACACAGTCCACTCTCCAACTAAATCCCAGGTGCAGTAATCTCTCTTCATCTTGAGCTTCCTTTGAGCTGGAAGGGGGCTTCTTCTTCCCATCCTCGGAGTTGAAGACATCATCTCGATTCCAGAGGCAACAGGTTCTTTCTTGGAAGTTATTATGTATGTGTTTAAAGACCCAAACCTTCGATTTAGAAGAAAGCAGTAATTAAAGATATTAGCAAAGAGATATAAGTTTGCCTTTGAATTAATTTCCCTTTTATCTATCCATTCATAGGCGTATCCAGAAATTAATTTTTGGGGAATGTAGATCGCCAATACCGTGAAAGAAGCAAATATGTAGTTTAGAATTAACACTTGGTAAAAAGTAAATAATACGTTCTATCAGTCTTGTTTCTCCTATTTAAAACTGTTCAAGTATTGATATAATTTTATCTGGTTATAAAAATTAAAAGAGTGAAGATCTTTAAAAATGATTAAGAAACCATGGGAATAAAATTTGCATTTTTTTTGGGGGGGAGGGAGGGTGCATTCTATATAAGAATGCATTCCTTCTTTTCGTCATCAAACACTGATCCAGAGACACTGTTTCAGAGACAGCAAAAAATGTTCTATTCTTTGAGCAGAAATTGACTTGATTGAAATCCTATTTTTCTCTTCGTGATGATGAAAATTTAAGCACGAGAAGAAAAAACAGTTCTTATGTTTAAAATTTAGAACATATATAATAGTATAATAAAAGAATTATCCGGAAACATTTCGATTTCGAGAAAAAATCCTGGAAGGGGTTGCATACGTCCTTTTGGATCCTCCCGGGTACACCACTGCACCATTCCATGTGTTATTTTATTCTTACTGTCCATGTGTTTAACAATCTAACATTATACGAGGAGTGATTTAAAGTTTCATGTATTTTTACCGTTTGGCTTGATTTCAGAGTGTAATTTTTTTTTCATAAACGATGTAGTGATATTAAATAAATGAAGATGAATTATCTTTTTCGAGCAGTAAGCGACACCAAACATTTTTATAGTGAGTTGTCTGCTTCATTTTATGATTTCTATACTTGTTAGAGGCTACATATTTTAACTATGCATTTTAATGCCTTTAAGTTGCATTTTCATTTACGTAAAATAATTCAAATCATGTTGTGTTATTGAAAATACCTCAAAGCCAGAAGGACTAGACGAAGTCCATGATGTTATGCATTATAAGAAAATCCAAACCATTAATTGATAGCAGATTAGATCCTGTTTGGAAAACACTAAACAACAAAAATATTGTCTGGAGAGTTCTACTAATTGTAAAAGTCTTAATGGAAATTGGAAAAGTCTTAGTTCCATTACAGTAAGTCAGAGACATAAAATGTCTACTGAAGGAAATTCGAATAATGAAGTTATTTGGTGATTTAAAAGATATATCTTAGAAAATTGCCGAATATTTCATTTCAGGAATTAAAAAATCGATGAATTATAATTTTCGCTAAATACCAGTCGGTAAAAAATATTCGAAGGGATAAATAAATTAAATTTTCAAGTTAATAATCAACTTGTTATTGAGCGATAGTTACTAATTGTGGATAAGAACTGAAAAACAAGAAAAGAGGAAGGAAACAGATGTTAGGAAATTAAACAAACAACTAATTAAAACTGCTATGTTTCGCGTGTGTATGACACGAAATATTTTGTTTTTCTACTTCTTTATGCCATTTCTCATAATAAAAGGGAAAATAATTCAAAAGGATGAAATATAGTCACAAGAAAAACGAATCTACATTTAATCTCCTAGGCAATTAAAACGAAAGCACCGAATAGCAAATGCTACATTGTGATTTATTTAATTTATTTTTGGTTCAAAAATACCGCTTTTTCAAATTGTAATTATTTTTATATAAATAATATTCATGAAGTATTATGAAAACATTTGCATATATTATTGATTAATTCAAAGAAGATGGATATGAAGATTATCCAGGAAACAGTTCATAACTTTTTCAAGGTCAAAATATCCATATATATCAATTTTATATTCATATATTTCTAAAAAGGGGCATTGATTCAGTGATATTTACTGAGAGTTGTTATTTACATGAATGGATTAATTATACAAATATGTAAATGTGTTATATCATTAATACATTCTTGTATGAATGATAAATACTAATGCATTTTAAAAATATGATGATTTATATTCATTTTAAAACAAAAAAATTCGAAAGAATAAACTTAAAGCGTTGAGAAAAAAGTTCCGTGAAGAGAGTATGGAATATTTTTTTTAAAGTAAATTAGAATATTTTAGATTTTCATTAAAGAGGTATGTAATACATAGTACAATATCACTATGGGTAGTTTGCTGTACAAGAACTGACCTTGAAGTTTAAAATTGTATACTTAGTCGCACATGTCCCTCTCTTTTATTTTACAAAATCTTTTCTGTGAGCTTTAGCTATTTAGATATTAATCTACCTGTTCAAGTTTTGCTTTTATCTAATAATCAGAATCTTATCATAAAAACTTCCGAAAATAACCCTCTGATGTCTTAGAAAAATAATTTGCTTTCCCTATAAGAATGCTAGCAGTTTTTAATCCCTTTGGGTTAAAATGTAACTACTGACAATCAGCAAAAGGTCTCTCTCCCCCCCCCTCATTTTCAGAAGTCATAGTTAATAAATCCGGCCTTCGACTGAAAAAAAAATGAACATGTAAAACATAAGAGTTCTTAAAAAGATAAAAAAGAAATTGCACGAATGATGTTTTAAAGTTGAAAGATTACATCATTCTGTCTCAAAGCTGACATTGTAATTATATATATTTATGAGCTAGCAACTTGTTTCACATGAAAACATTGCTTTATTGATTTTTTAAACAAAATTATAAGCATCATAACCTTCTGTTTCGTTGTATTATAACTAACCTAGACAACGATGACTCAAATGTGTTAGAAAATATCTTTCAATATTAAAATCATTTTTCAACGAAAATCAAATTTAGCGATAAAAAGTTGAGCAAACTTTTTTTGATTTTGTGCTCCGTTAATCACAAACTTTTTCGAAAACATTTTGATATTTTAATTGATGAAGTCGTTTTGATTTCAATTATTAATAATTATCTATAAAGAATATGTAATCTTCAAAGTATTTATTTTTTGAAGGTATATAAATTATAGTTATTCTTCCCTTTTTGATACATCTTAAGTATGACACATATACCTATATCCTTTAAAGAGATACTTTAAATTTCATTTATTTATTTTGTTCGAATTTGTTTCTATAAAAATCATGTATATTGTATTTACACATAGTTTGTTGTATCAATCAACTGTATTTTTATACAAAATTTTAAAACTTTAGTTTTTAACATTCAGAAATGATTAAATAAATCAATTAAATATGAGATATTAGAAATTTCTTTAAGGAGTATTGTGTTTCCTTAATAGACAATCTTAAATATAAGATTTAAAGTATTTTTAATATTTTATATTTATAACCATCACTCCATTATACAAGTTAATTCAGTGTTTAATGATGTATTTGAAAATGCTAAGGATACGAAAAACTTTTAGAGAAATAAAATGGCGAAGAAAAATAATGGTTGAATTGTTATGAAACTTTTAAAGTGTTTTTAGTAATCATGACGTTAAACTACTTCCTACTGTCTAAATTCTAAATTTCTTTTAAGATATTTAACTATAAGAAACTTTGAAAGTTACGAATTGATGGGAAAAATATAGTAACAGCTCAGTTTTCAATCGATTTCACAAACTTTTTTCCTTAGAACACGTTGAAAGTGAAATCTCTAATGTCGATTTCTTTTCCTTTTATATATGTGAAAGTAAAATTCACGTGTTTACAAAACACTCTTTAAAAAGGTCAAAAATCTCATCAATGACATTGAGCTCCTTAGTTTAATTCACTACCCTCCAGAAAATACGTAAGAACTTTTCTTACTTGAGATTTAACGACAGATTAGAGGAACTCACACAATGATGAAACGACTCACAAGTCGCTTCGTAAGTTGCAAAGGAGATTCGAAGGAAGAAGAAAAACAGTGCCATTAAGTTAACAATTGCACATCTCATTGCAATGCATCTCCACTTAAAGGAGATAAATCTCTCTTGACATTGACATTTTAAAGCTTCTAGAGTAAAAAATTTATTATTGAAATAAATGAGAAGATGACGTCATTTTTGAAAATCGGTGTTCGGCACAATAATGTTAAACTGTGTTAAAATTAAAAATAACTGCTAGAAAATGTAATTTTAAAAAGTTTTGAAGATATTTCTACGATTGAAGGAGTTGAAAAAGTTAGATATCGTGAAACTTTTCATTAGGAGTTTTTATCTTCTTTTTCAGGTAATGATGATTCATTTTTACAGAAATTATTTCCTTTAATGAAACATTTTCTTTTTAATCGCATGATGACATAATGTTTGTCCCGAAACTAAGTAGGTTTTTTTAATTAAATTAAAGAGTTTCGTAAGCAGTATAGGTAATCATTAACTCCAGCCAATAGCGACGCGCTAAGTTTTCTATCTTGAGGAAGGCGCAATATATATATATATATATATATATATATATATATATATATATATATATATTTGAAACACAAATGGGAACACAGTTTTTCAAAAACAGGTAATTCTGGAAGGGGAAGGACCTTATATCTCCTTGAGTACACCATTGCTCTATTCCCATCTATTTTACAGCATATTGCTTTAAAAACTATTTTTCGGTCAAAAATTAAATGAAAACTAGGAATACGTTTTCATATTAAGTACTATAAGTATTAATATCGTGTTTTGACTTTCCTATTATACAAAAAGCACAGCATACTATAATATAGTTAATAAATAACGAAGGAGATTATATTTCCCTGCATATATTTAATTTGCCTAAAAAATGTTAACATTTATTCCTTTATGGGACTATTCGCACAATGCAATGTTCTTAAAAGTTCTATAATTATTCTCTGAGCCAATTTGGCTCATCTTTGGCTTCATTGTTCATTCGAAACCAATGTCCAAGCAGTGCAGAGTTTTACATCTACAAATTAAATTGTTTTTTTTATTTTTAAAAAATGAAAGTAAATCAACTTTTGTAAATACTTCCCATTTTGAAAATTCTTCATATTGGAATACTTCTGATGCTAAAAACATTACCTTTCAAATTATTTCATAAAAATTATTAAGAACATATACATCATTTATTATCATTAACTTTTTAATGAACAAAATTCCTTATGAAGAGTTTACTATAAACACATTTTTTTATCTTAATTTTTTGTTAAAGGAAATGATGAAATGATTCGATCCAAAGGAGATATCAAGATATCACTAAATTGTTCTATGATTATCCATCTCCTGTATTTCAAAAAACTTTCAGCAGAATATTTTTAAATAAATTAAATTATTTAAAGTTAATATTCTAATTAGTTTAGTAAAAAATGTATCCAATTTTATCGCAGCTTCCTGGAGTTAAAATTAAACCCCTTTTTCTTAAAAGAACATTAGGAAAATAATTTGATGAAAAAAATATTAAAATTATTCGGATATCTATAATTATCTACATACACATATTAATTTATATTTGCTGAACAATATTTAGATATTGTACGTGATCATTCAATAAAAGGTTTTGTTTCAATTACCTGTGAGATTAAATGCAGTCTTATTAATTACTCGTCTTGTATTTAACAAAAACTATACTGGAAGGAAATGAATCATCATCTGATATGTTTCAGACAACGCAATGAGAAACTCTTCTATTACAATTTGTATCACAAAGATTAATTTAAATAAATACATTAAGTATTCATTTCTTTTAGAAAAATTTCATTTGCTTATTAAAATGCTAATATCTGCGTTTGTTAAAAAAATGAGGAAAAATTATGAGTATTTTCCGCGGTCTTAATTAAGCATAATGTTTCCATTGAGTCGAATAAATGTGATTTATTAAATATTATTATCTGATGGAAATGAAATTTCAAATTGATTTTATCAAGGTTAAGCATACAAAAAAATTTAATAAATGATATCAGCATATACTTATAGCTGTGGTATACACTCTAACAAAGCAGAATAAAGATAGTTATTTAGTACTGACAGATTGATGCGGATTCTATCTCGATATAAAATAATAGGTATTGTAAGAAAATGAATATTTTGTGGTATTTTGTAGAAAAGCTTTCTATACATTCCATACATCCAGCATCCCCTTGAAAAAAATTCCGCCGATTTAGCTTCGAGCAAAAAGGAGGTTTAAGAGGGTTGACAAGTTTTCATGCATGAGCAAACCATCTTGATGTCCAACACGTGTCGTCAGGAATGACGATATTTTTTCTCTTCTCCAAGGGTCATCGATTGGAAGAAGGAAAGGGGGGAGGGAAGGTGTGCAGCAAACGACATCCCTTCTCATGAAGAAAAATACCCGATTTATTTAATATTCGAAACACGCGTAACTTATTCCCGTCGGCTGCTGGAAATGAGCTCTGAGCTGTTGCCATACAAGGAGATTTTGGTCGAAAATCGTCTGCGGGATTTTTCAAAGGGGTCCTATGAATTGGAACGGATTTGTTCGCCCATCTCCTTAACTTTCGATTACTGTTTGTATACTTAGGGTAATTTTGGTTTGAAGCGAGAAGGATTCGCGATAATGCACTATTTGAGTAATGAGGGGTGGCTTTGGGAACGATTTCGGGGTTGTCACGCTTTAAAGACAAGCGTGGAATGTTCCATTCTCTTTGTGAGATAAAACCCGACAATAGCAAGTACCATTTGTCACTAGATACAATTTTTAAAGTCACTTAATGGTTGTATTAAAAATTAGTGTTTTTTTTCAAATGGCAGAAAAAATTACTATTTAGATCTTATTGTATATTACAGACTTGATTTTTAATTTTTGAATGTGTATAGTTTAATTGTGATTGTATTTATTAAAGTCACTCGGAAAAATAACTCGAGGGCTATTGGTGACGGACTTTGTAATTTTGAAACTCGTTTAAATGACGATTATAACACTTAAGTTGGCACCTCCCGCTTCAAATTTCCACTCCACATCAGGACTTAACACCTCGACCAGATTTAATGAGCATTAGCCCCGCTACATAGCAGGTCTTTAGTGCCATCAGGACTCGAATCCATGATTCAACAACAACAACAACAACAAAAAAAAAACGTTGGCCGTGAGTCTACGTCCAAGATCACTAGGCTATCGATGTCACTGTGTATGGTTTGAACAATAACATTTCCACGGAGCTCACATAATATATATATATAGCTCCTGTATGAATTATTCTTACCATGAAAACCTACTAATTGCAGCATATTGTATAAAGCAAATGACAACTGTTAGATAAAAACTATAATTAAATTAACAAGCGTAGTTATTAAAATATTTTATATTTGTACACGTTAAACGTGAAGGCATATCTTTAGTGTAGAGTTACATTTTGATAGCCCAACAATATAAATTCTTTTACAAACAAAATGTCACTCATGTAAAATTACCTAAGTTTAAAACAAATTATGACGCAAAAACTTTTGAGTTCTGAACTTTGAACAAATCTACTAATATTCAGTGAATCTATCACAAGATATGAAAAACATTGAAACACAACTTACCTTCTAAGTCTCGCACAATATGTAAATATTAATTCAAAAAAAAATCTCAGTTTATTACGCTTAAAATAGATAACAAACGTAAGAAAAATGAATAATAAAAGAAAAATTTAATATGTTACTCACCGAAAGAAGAAAAATTCCATAAAGAGGACAAAATCAAAGTTATGTACCATATCCTCCAAAACGTAATATTTTTCTATGCAACAAAGTTGCGCAGCAAATTGTCGTATGCTATGATCTCACCAGCACGGTCCTTTCACTTCGCACTGAAATCAAAACGGAAATAATGAATACTAATGAAAAGCTTGAGTAACAAAGAAGTAACCATTGAATAGATACTTTTTTATGTTTGTTTCTGTTTAAAGAAGCATATAATCACTGAAGCATTATAAAAAGAAATACATAATTACTGAAGAGTTGAAGGGGCAGTGTCGTAATAAAATTTTACAATCTCCCATTCGTTATTTTGTGACGATTTCGAGGCATTTGTCACTGAAACCGGTTAGACTTTCAAAACAATTTTTATGTTTTTGTTTGCGTGACAATTCATTTAAAAATTCAAGTAGATGAACTACCTTTTTCTTTTTAAGTCACATGTTGTTTATCGGCCTTTTTCATTTGGATGTAAAAAAAAATGTATTTCATTTAAGAGATATTGAATAATTATTCTGTTTCGTGAGAGAAAAAGTTATATAATTAATCTAAGGTTTCTTTAAGACATCCTTTCCTTTATTTAAATAAGCAGTCGTTCAAGTATTCGGATATCTGTCCGAGAAGATTTCATAAATGCCAATTTCGTGAATGAGAAGTGAAAGCAAATATCTTAATTAAAGAAAATTTCTATCCTTCTGAAGTAAATTGCAGCATAAAAATTCAGTAATATAATAAAAATTCATAATTAATTTTCAGCATAAAAAACAGTCGTTTCTTGCAATGATAAACTGTTTTGAAGCTAGAACTCATAATTTAATCAAATTTTTTTAGGCATTCATGAATACTTTGAATACTATTTCAGGGTTATTTTTTTATCGATTGTGAATGCTTTTTTTTTCTATTATTTACTCGTATAAGGTGGGCTTTGCTCATTTCCACTCTTCAACTAACATTTTCAGTTTTTCAACATGATGTTATTTGAAAATCTCTTTCGATGGATAAAACATGAGTTTGTAGATAGAATTATTGATGTGTAGTGAATAGGTTTGATAAATTGCAATTATAAGTAGCGAAAAACTTTATACGAAGTTAGTAGTAGTAAGTGGAAGTTATAAACAAAAGAATAACGAAAGCACTGACTATCGTCTGTTACTTTTCAATGGGCGCTTCAAGGTCACATTCCTCCCCCAGCACTGCCGTCTGTAACTATGGCAACAACAGCTGAGAATGAACATAACTTCTTTTTTCCACTTCGTTTTATTTTCGTAAACATACTTCTATTGAACAAGAAATTTTGAGTTTCACGATTATTGTTTTTTTTCCTCTCAAAATCTGCATCATTAAAATATTTGTTTAAATTTTGTATAACATTTTATAAATATTGTTAACCTGTATATAATACACATAATTTGTTTACACCTTTATATAACGGAACTAAACAACTCATTAGAACTTTTCAAATTAAATAAATTTGTATACGCGTAGGTATTACATTAATATTTTATAAGGATATGTTTTAATAATTTATACATTTTCATTTGAAAAAAAAAATATCATTTTGAAAAAAAAGAAGCACGTTATTTATAGATATTTAAAATTGACGTCACATGAAACATATAGCAAGACCAAACGAAAAGAATTCAGAACTCCACTGTAGAGTTGAAAACAAATGCAGTGGTGATAATATATTAGTCGCTACCATGGTAACTGATGGAGGAGAAACGAAAATGAGTGACCTTGACGCGCTTATTCCAAAGTAACAGACTATGGTGTAAAAAGCAACTGCATGAATTCAGTGAATCGGATCCTCATTTCTAAGTCCACTGAGAACTCGAACCCGATTGTTTTGGAAAGATAATTAATCTTTATGATATTAAACATAAGAACTAATGAGTACAGGAAATTTTTCTGCGGATACAGTTGGTTAGAGATTGAATTTTCATAGATCTGAATAAAATAACTTGCTTATCATCACTGATTGAATTTCTGTTCAATGGACTATTCATAAGTGACTAATTAAGTGACTAATTAAATAATTAATAACAACGATAGTAATATCGAGGCGTTACATATTACCACTTAATTATTATGATTTCTCATACAGATTTCAGCAAAATGATAGATCCAAATATATTTTTAACCCGGGAAGACGCGAGAGGGGTGTTTCGATTACCCAATCTTAGAAGAATTCATTTCCTGATACCCTGTATGAGCAGAAATGATTAGAGAAGAGGTGGACAACTGATTCGGCTCAAAGACCACGCCGTGGAAGCGGAGGCTAGCGGTAGGCCGTATCTTTTAAAATAATTGCATTCATTAATTAACTTTTTTTTTAGGTTTCAGTAAATATATATTTTGTTAAATATAGTTCAATAAAATAGTGGTAGTTTTATTTAGTTTTATTTTTGTACCAATTTTATACAGTTTAAAGTTTTAAGCTCGTTTAAATTTAGAATCAATTTAATGAGGCAGATGTTCTATATCACACTTTTCTACAATATTTTTTGAAATTAGGAATGATATTTCTTGCTGATATTCTCATCCATCCATCTCAGACAGCCACCAAGTTAATATCTATCAAAGAACATCTATATTTACTCTTGTTGATCTTCGAGCAAAAAAGGGTTTGCTCAGAAATATACGTTAATCCAATTACAGAGAACATTTTCCCAACAAATTTCTTCATACATGGAAGTTTTTTAGCAAAAAATCATTTATAAAAGTCAACTTATGTCACAGGATTAAACATTTCTTTCACAGAGTGATCTGACTGCATGTCATTAAATTCAAGCTTCAGTTCCTCTGGTGCTGTGTCAATATGAGCAGTGATAGAATAAGACAGCGAATTGAATTTAGTCTCGACTCTTTTTATGACCTTGTTTTCTAAACTCTACAGCGAATCTCTAAATCTTAACAAAAACACTTTCAGACACTTTCTGATATCCTAAAAAAGGAGGAAATGATAAAAATTGTCTTCTACTGATTGCTTTGTAAATAGACTTAGTTCTGCTTTGAATCAATTTATGCATGGGAAAGAAATCTCACTTCCAGTCAAATTTTTCTGACTGTCTTGGTGAGCCGCAAAAATATCTTATCGAACCGTCCAATATGCTCACCTCTGGGTTAGAGGCATAGGTAATTGCCTCCACTGTTAAAATCTACACGCACCGCGTGAAATTGCTGCATTACGAACATTTATCAATTTTTCAAAGCCAATGGGGGGGGGGGGGTTGATACCCCGTGAGAGCTTTCATTTTAGTATTTCTCAGTATGAATCCATGACGTTTTGAAATCGTTCCAGTTATAGTTTCCCACTTTTGTTGATCGATGAAGAAATGAGAAGACTTCAAAAGTTATCAGGGGACGTTTCGTCGAATGAAGAGATCTTTGAAGAACAAATAGATTCAGATAATGGAAATTTTAGAGACCGTCAATCTGAGTCAGATGAGGAGTGGGAGTTTTCAGGAGATAATGCTTTTTACCAAAATAGAATTTTTGCGGAGAAATACAAAGTAAACAAATGGCAAAAAGAACTTTTTCGAGTTCAGAAACGCAAAGCATACCATAATGTTATAAAAAATAATTGCCCGGCAATACAGACATATCGAACATGTGACCTCAACAGTCGATGCATGGAACCTAATGTTTGATGAATCAAAGATTGATATAGTTAAGAACAGTTCAAATTTTTACGCAGCAAATATTTCTGGAAACTTCAAAACAAAAAGAGATCCAAAACTGAAAGAATAATTTCGTGCATTTTTAAGACTGTTGTATAAAGCTAGATTCATTTTTTTGGTTGGCTAAATTATCATTTAACTGATCACATTACATAATAAATGTTATAATTATCATTAATTGCAGGATTTTTTAAAAATAATAATAATATATTTGGAAATTATATAATTTAATATACTTGGAGTATCAACACACCTTGCACACGATTTTGTGGTACAATTGATTGAGCGCGTCTTTCTGGGTTAAAAATCTTAAATTAGCATATTTTAAATTTTAATTGTAATAAAATGATTTATAATTTTTTTAAAAAAAGAGAAAGTTATTTTTATTGCCTTAAATTCCATCTCATTTACAGTTGCAAGACTTTTCTATATGAATAAAAAAATATTAAAGATCGAAGTGTTGAGCATATTTGTTTTTATAGAAATAGTTCACAACTACATCGTACTTTGATTATATTTGTTGATATGATCTATTTGAAAGTTGCTATTAGGGTTTTCTTCAAATATTTATGGTAAGTAAATTTTTCTTTTGTTTTATTCATTACAGTTTACAACTTGAATTCGAGATTTTTTTTTGCGGAATTCAGAAATGCTTCTACTACGCATTTTAATTGAAAAATAATTTTATTTTACGAGTGAAGATCTGATTAAATAAAATGGAAATATAAACGGTGTTAAAATAAGCCTTTTTAGGTTAGTTCAGCTTAAAATACATTTTAAATTAAATTAAGCTCCGTAACTTCTTGGGATGATAATTTGTCTTTGCCTGAATCATCCTGTAAGCGAAAGTTTGAAAAATGAAAAAAAAAATGTATTTTAATCAAATGTTAAAGAACTATTTTACTCTTCATAATTGAATTTATTTCAAACGACTGTCCTATCTAGTTCCTAATAAATTTCTGAAAGGCACTGATTCCCGTCCTGGAGGTTCAGAAACCCATACCAAATTCCGATCACTAATATATCCTTTTCTTTACCTTCCTCCTGTTTTAGAGATAAAACAATAAAGTTTTAGTACAAATCCGAATTATGTGATGATATTGCTTGCAATTTTGAGAGAAATAATCTGAAATAACGACAAAAAGGACAGAAAATAGCCTCAAAATTAAAATATATATAAGAAGTGTTTTTTTGAAAGCTTTCTTTAAGTATTGCAAATAAAATTTGTAATTTTATAAGAAGAAAAACCCATATAATGCTTAGTAGCGGTGATGTCACATACAAATTAGTCTTGTATATATTTAATTACAGGTCTTATTAATATATAATTACTAAGCCAAATACAATTGAATTATTTTTAATTTCATATTTCTAGCTCTATGAATAATAACTTCACTCAATTAATTTTTTTCTTTTGTAAATATTTATGCAATCTATGATCAAAGTTATTTTTCAATTGCGAACTTTGAATATGTAAATAAGTTTGTTATGAGTTAATTTTCTATTGTCATAAAAATCTTTTTTAAAATTATAGTTAAATAGTCGGTATTTGTATTTTCAAAGATAATAATAGTTAGTTAGTTAGTTAAGTTTTTATTAACGTCGCACTAGAAGCAACACGAGGGCTATTGGCAACGGACCTCGTAATTTTGAGCCACGATCAAGTGACGAGGACGACACCTGAGCTGGCACCCCTCTCTCCTAACATCCACACCACGCCAACGGGAGGACTTTGGGCCCCGAACAGATTTAATGTGCATCAGCCCCAGTAGCACGGCGAGTCTTTGGCGGCCAAGGGATCGAACCCGCGACTGAAGGAAAACCGCCAGCCACGAGTCCACGACCTTGACCAGTAGGCTACCGCGGCCCAAAAGATAATAATAACTAATGTAAATATTCAGCGACTTATCCGTTATGAATTACACCTTGTTTTAAAATGTAATGCTTTATTTTATTAAGGCATTTTGTTATTTACGGTGACACAAAATACCATTCAAACAAGGCAAGTAGATTATTTTAAATATAATTATTTAACTCAAGAACAATCTTCCTAAAACCATCAGAAATCCAATTTAACTAAAAAATAATTCAAAACAGTATAGTAAATTAAGTACAATCTTCTTCATTCTAGGTTTTTGAAAAGGTTTCTTCAATCATCATACATACTCAAGCCCGCCTATTTTATCTTAAATTAAGAACACTGAAGAACTGTACATGTAAAAAATGTTTAATTTGTTCCTCACATAACTAATTAACGTCAAGCTGTCATAATCACTGCATGATTTGCCTACAAGCCCCAACATTCATTATTCCAAAATTCCTCCAAGACAATTTTTTCATCCTCAGTAATATCTAATTAACTAATATCCTACCACATCAGTATTTCAAAGTAACACTTGAATCTTTCTTGTAACGAGTACAGTCGAAACAAACTTCACCAAACCCCGCCCCAAACAGGAAATTAATAAGTTGTTTTTTAACTCGAAAATACCACCATATTATTACTCGCTTTTTTTCTCTCTCTCGTGCGTGTCCCCAAATCATTGGACGCAGAGCGTGTGTAGACGTTCAAATAACAGCATATCCAAACATCATTAGAATGCTAACTTCCTCAATTACTAGACTCTGGCGGGTTGTTTATTTACCCACCAATATTATCCGGCAACAGATTCCTGTCATTATCCCTTAGAATCTCAACTGACACTTTCACCACGTCTTGTGTAATTGGCAGAATTCTTGGTGGAAAACTGTTTAAGATGATGTATCTTTGTCGCTAACGGTGTAAGATCTCTGGTATTAGGGAAGTACTGGATTGCTTTGATGGGTTAAACTTATAATCAGATAGTTCTATGGCAGGAACTCCTCTATAAAGAATGGTTGATTCTGATATGATGGTTGAATTGAAAGATGGCTAGGAAAGAGGAACCGATTCCCGCCTTATCCGGATGGTCTACGAGTCCCAATTTTAAGACAAGTTAAAGCTACCTTTGAGTGATATTAAATAAGAGGATTAAAATTTGTAGCATATATTTAAAAATAAAAATATCTCAGTGTATTATTAGGGTTACTTCTATGTGATTGATCACCTTTATACTTTGACATTTTAGATGGTCAGTTTGGACTTATTCTACTATAGTTGCATTGTAAAGAACTAGAATAGGAAACATTTACTCACACACATTCACACAATAAAAGTACATAAGATAGTGATTAACACAAAATACAAATCAAAAAGAAAAGTTAGATATACATTATCTTTATTGTGTAAAGTATTAAATAAACCAAGAAATGATGACATACAAAATAACAGAATGGATAGAAAAATAATTTAAAATGCTGTTTCTGACTTGGACTGACAGAGGAGATCAACATTTTCCCAAAATCCTTAACAATTTTTTTTTTATATCCGTAACCAAATGTTTTAATGGAGAACTCTAAGCAATAGGCTTGAAACAGCTGGATCCATTCCAGTAGACTTCTAGCAACGAAATCCGAGTCAAGTTAAAACGCTTAGAATATAGTGATCCTATCAATCTCACTAAATCCTTTGTCTGGTTTCATTCTATCTCTAATCTCTCTGCTACTTCCAATTTTTCTACCTCACTCACTACAATTCTTATATAGTAGTGTTAATTTACATAAGTCACGATTCTTTCACAAGGTGAGATTCTCATATCAAACATTGTACTAAAGTAGCCTCGGTATTTAATTAAAGGGAAATGAGCATGAGAACACGTTATAAATTGACTAGATTTTTATATGGAGCTATGACCGTAAAGTATTTTTCGATATCGTTCACTTAAAAAAAGAGCTCAGTTATACATATTACACACCCAGGTATATATATATATATATATATATAATTCTGCCTTAAAATTTTATTTGAACTTTCATATTTTACTGAAATCATTCTACTGAAACATTCTTTCTCATTTGGATATGACACGGAACGTTTTGACCCCTTGTCAGTGTCGCCCGAATCCAGTTCGGGCAACTATCCGTATTTGTGATACCCGTACCCAGAATTTGTGATACCCGTACTGACTTCGGGCAGGAGAAAAATTAACTTTTCTATTTTGTGAAGCCCGAGCTGAGTTCGTTTCTACTTTAGGATACTTAGTCCACTATTTACCTAATAGATGGAATTAGTGGTCCTAGTTTTTCACCGATTACAACTGCAGTCGAGGGAGGGAAAATGTGGGTGCTGTCAGATAAATTAAGACACAATTGGGTTGATAAATAAAGGCAGAGTTTCGCTTTCTCGTTTAGTTTCGGTTGTTTTTCAGTGAATTGTTTTGCCAATAATTTTCTTTTTTTACAATGTCCGATTCAGACACCGATGAGGAGTACAGTTTAGGTATTTTTAATTAATTTGGTATTAATTTTAATTAATTAACTAACTAATAAATTTTTAATTAATGGGTATATTTAAAATTTCATTTTTGTAATAAAAAACCATTTTCTAACTTTTATAATAATATAAAGAACAAAATTAAATAGCCCAAAAAAAATTCCATTTTTGGTCCATTCCATTTTTCTGAAATATAAGTCACAGTTAAGGGGTTAACACGGTTCGTATTATTGAAGAAAACAATGATCCAACGCTAGCACAGCATTTCTCTCTTAGAATAAAATAACTCTTGGGGAAACATTTTAAGTGCTTAACTGAAACAATCCAAAAAAGTAAAGACAATTTGTCTTTTAGATGTGCTGTACATTCAGCAAATAAAACGATGTCATTAATAACAGATTTGTTTCGATATGCCAGTTTCTGGTACTTGAACTCCTATTTACATATTTCTATTCATGCCTAAGCTGGAATTGTTTCAAAGTAAATAAAAAAGCTCTTCGCCAATTTTGCATGCTTTTCTTCAACGACAGGTTAAATTACCAGTGATATTTCGGCTGGTAGTTTCTTATTTGTTAAGATCTTTATCTATTCAAAACTCTGACTGACCTCTGATTCCCACACACTAATATCTTATATTACTTTCACAAAAAAAAAGAAATGTTTTGTCTGGGGTTTGCATAAAGTTAATTAACTCAGAAAAAATTGGTTTCATTTCGATTTCAAGTTTTTCTTCGATGTTTGTGTTATATGATGAATTTGATATTTTTGGCGGGGACGTTTTCCAATTTAAACGCCTAAAAATTTTATCAAACATTTTATTGTAAGCCGACTTGAATTTTTTCGCTAAATATAAAATAAGAAGAATACGCTACGTGTAAGCAATTATTCAAGCTATCAATCTTTGTCTAATACGATACTTGCGCGTTGTCTTTTTCTTAATTTAAAGTATAATGCAAGTATAGTCAGTAGGTTATTGTTTCGCGGATATCTATCAACGAGATATTAACCACCGATAAGCATGGCAGTAGCCTTATCTTTCAAAATCCATCTTAATCAAAGACGCCAGAAATCAGGCGAGACGTGAAAGCTATTTAAAAACCTCCTAAGCAAAAAAAAAAAAATTCTTTTCGCGAGTTTAGAAGATTAATTTAATGGTAATTAAAAAAATAATTTTCAAAAAAAATTGAGGGTAGAATTTCCTATTAAGACTATTAATCATGTTAACAGAGTGCGAAATCCGCATCGATAGTATAGTAATGAGTGTATTTTTGCTTATATTAATCGAGAATAAAATAACAATTGCTAGCGCAAAATTTTTAAATAAAAATAAAAGTGTTTATGCGTTTAACTATAATCAGGGCGTAGCTTGAAGACAGAGTGTTGTCTAAAGTTATTTAAAAATGCCTTCAGTGGCTGAAAGCATGTGGGAAAACCAAAACCATAACCTTCTCAAGAATGCGGAAAGTTTATTTAAAAACATTAAAAATGATCCAATTGTTACGGCCTTTGATTGAATTCAATTTTAAATCGAATATTTTTAGTACCTGATTAGGCTCCTAAGCTTAGATTATAACAGAAAGGAAAGAACTCAGATTTTCATTTACCATTTCGACCTTGAAAATATTTGGAATAATAAATTCTTAAAGGAATTCGATTGAAAAGTCAACACTCATTAATAGAACAACAACAGCAATAAAGCTTAATTCTTTTTTTTTAACGAGTTTATCTTAAGAACAGGGTTTATAGATTTGAATTATCTCTGCAACACCAAAAGTGATACCAGAGAAGTACCTCGTAATTTTAAGCTCCAATTAAGAAGAGAATATACCATGAGTTTTTGCCTTACCCTACGAATCTTTACAATAGATAAAGAATTATAGAAGACCAGTTGAAGTTAAAGGGAAAAAACCCTGGCTATTTCATACAATAGTCTTTCTTTAAACAAATTTATCACCCGGTTATATCTTATACCGGCCCTATTTGGGGCACAACAGCTCCAACCCATATGTAAAAAGTACAAATAACGCAAATAATTTCTAAGGGGTTTAAATAACAAACATAGGTACTTTAGAAATAATGTCGTACATAAAGGCATCTAAACCGAATCGATTTCATCACAAAATTACTTAGAAACTCTTTTAAATCTATGGAAAATTTCATAAGAGGCGCGGCTTTTAAATAGTGAGAATGACGCTGCTACAGTAGAAGTATGCATACGACAAACTCCAGGGAACCAACAACTATTTATGGTGAAGCCTTCACTTTCGAATGCAGTACCCCTCGTTTTTGTAAGCTATTCCTTATACCCGTAGCCTTCAATCGCATTACAAGTTTTTTTTTCTTCTCTTTGTTAAGCTGGAAAAATGACAAGTGAGGAACGAATTGCTGAGAAATTTCACATGAAACTTGGAAACGCCATTACTGATATTTAAAATTTATTAAAAGTGTATGGCAATGAATATTTATCGCGTGTTTTTGAGTGGCTTAAGCGTTTTCAAGACGGCCGAGAAGACGTCGAAGATGATTCACGCCTGGGTCGCCCATCCACGTAAAAAACGGTTAACAATATTGAAAAAATCAGTAATCTTGTTCGATCTGATTTTCGGTCAAGTATTCGTGTGATTGCTGAAACTGTAGGAATAGGACGAAGAATCCTTCGTAAAATTTTCCACCAAGACAATGTGCCGGCCCATTCCACATTATCTGTCAAGTGGTTTCTAGCCAAGTTCAGCAACCCAGTGTTAGACAATCTGCCTTTTCCGCCGGATCTTCAGCCATGCTACTTCTATTTGTTTCCTAAGGTGGAATCTGCATTAAAAGGAACAAGATTAGAGTCCGTTGAAGCTGCAAAAGAGAATGCGGCACTCGTCCTGAAGGAGCTGACAGAAGACTTCCATCACTGTTTCGAACAATGGAAAATTCATATGGAGCGTTGTAGGGACTGAGAAGAAGTGTATATTGAAGATAATTATAGTAAATATGTATAGCAACAAAAATGATTTACAGCGTTATTAATGTTCTTTAATAGCCACACATCGTAGCAATGTTATTATAGCAGAAGCAGATTTTACTCATCTTCACTCTAAATACGATTTCGTTTAAAAATCCCAAACCACCTCAGAAGCTCTCCTTTCCTTCTTTTATTTTAAATTGCATTATTTTTGACTAAATTACTTTTACTTAAAGTTAGGGCGAATCCATTTCTTTTCAATACCCATATATTGATATTCAATGATATGCAGGGATATCTAAAAATCAAAATAGAGTCGTGGGGGCGAGTTTTGATGTCGTGAAATAGGGCTGATGCACGTTAAATTTGTCGAGGATGCAAGTCCTCACGTTGGGAAGGTATGAAAGCTAAAAGAAAGGGGAGGGAGGTAG
This sequence comes from Nephila pilipes, assembly GCA_019974015.1. Classification (NCBI taxonomy): domain Eukaryota; kingdom Metazoa; phylum Arthropoda; class Arachnida; order Araneae; family Nephilidae; genus Nephila; species Nephila pilipes. Next base: position 39,171 of record BMAW01060632.1, on the reverse strand, counting down.
CTCACTTTTGATCGTTGTTCAAATGTACGAGGTCCTTTGTCAATAGCCTTCGTGTTGCTTCTAAGAGCGGTGTTAATAAAACTAATCGATCTATCGACAGTATATACATTCAATATATCCTCAAATAAAGCTCAAATTAACTATTTACGTAAATTGTTTCAGACAGAGAACGCCATCTGATTGAACTCGAAATTTACATTTTTCTTAAGAAAAGCTTCTGAGTGCACTATGTTGGTCACACGGCTTGCTCTAACGTTCTCTGGAATCTCTACTTGGAACATTAACATATTTTTATTGTTTTTTCTTTTCTTATTTAATCGGTCATGGTATATTATAAATTCCTCTTTTGGCGTTTTCTAATTGTTTTCTAGAAGGTTGACTCCAAAAATTTCGAGCATAAACGTGTATCCGCTAGATTCCTTCGGGCATTTTTTATTGTATTTGATGGATTGACTGTTTGTTAACGACGCACTTATTACAAACGCTAGGGCTATTGGTGACAGATCTCGTAATTTTGAACCCATCAAGGAACAAGAATGACACCTCAGAGGGCATTCTTCTCTCCCGAATTTCATAGCCTCAACAGATTTAATGCGTATCATCTCCGCTGCACGACAGTTTTCCGCAGACGTAAGATTTCGATACAAAAATCGACTTGTACATCGATGGCAATAAAGATCGTGCTTTAGTTATTAATTGTTCACTGAAGACGCACTTAGAAGCAGCATGAGAGTTAATGGCGACGAATATCGAGTGACGAGGATGACACTTGAACTGGCCCCTCCATTTCCGAATTTTCACACTGTTCCAACGGGAGAACATGGAGCCTTCAAAAATGCAACGTTTATCAATCCAGCTACAGTCCGGGTCTTCAGTGGATTACTTAGTGGATCAGGCCTCGAGTCTACGACTAGACAAAATGACACCGACCGTGGGTTCGTGACCATGATCACTTGGCTACTGAGGCCACCATTACCTTTGGTGAAAGTTGGAGTCCAATTCACGAGTCGACTTGCATTTCGATGGCAATTAAGATCGTGAACATGACTTTTAGGATACTGCGGTCTCTTCAGATATAAAGTGAATTTTTCGATAAAAATCATAGTCAGTTCGCAGAAAAAACAAGTAAAATAAAAAAAAAATTAAAGTTAATTCCTACTTAAGTCAACAATTTTTTTTTATATTTTAGTTACTTTTTATTAAATAATTATAAGTTTTATAAATATGTATATACATATGACAGAATGAATATGAATTAAAAGGGAGAAGAAATTTTTTTCCAGAGATCTACACGCTTCGTCACTGATAGTATTTATTCTTAAATTTATATCCTGATAAATATCTTATATAAGAGAAATTTTTTTCTCCCATATAAAACTTAAATTAATTATTTGATAATCAAATAAAATAATTTTATGCTTCGACGAGATTCCATCCGAAGGCATGAAGATTCTACGCCGACGCTCTACCAACTTTGCCATTGCAAGACAAATGACATAGAAGAAGCATTGGCTTGTTTCTTAATTAATCCGGTAAATTAAGTGGTTGGAATGCAGTTTAGCCCAACCACCCTTGTCAACAGGAATTATTTGGTGGTATTTTGCCAAAGGTGGCTACCCTGGTTCGCTTCGCGGACTTAACTTTCAGCCAAATAAAATCGCCAAATTTGGCAATTTTTGAAATCCCTCGAAGTGGTTTGGCTAAACTGCATTTTCACGAATTAAATTTAATTAAATGCATTAATGTTTGAAAAAACCGTAATAAAAGCAATTGTCCTCCACTACAGGTTTAAAAAAATGTATTTGAACTTGAGTGGATGAATAAAAAGTATTTTATTAACGATTGAAAATTTGAACAAGATATATATATACAGAGAGAGAGTATGTGTGAGAGAGCCTTTTAGGAATTTAATAACCAATGCTAATAAATCTGATTTTGCTTATTCATCCATTATCGTTTGAAATGTTTAAAAAATGCGTATAAATATATACTGTTAACGAAAATTGAAAATGTAATGTTTTCAAGGTGAATTTCTTAAAGACATAGATTTTTATAACATTAAGGATAATTACTTCATTATTCGTAATAATACCATAAAAATATCTTATTCAAAGCAAAAATAAAATTTGTTAACATACCAATTTTTTTCTTTAAGAATGTTTTATTAATCGTGAAATTATACCATATTGCAGGAATTCGTAATCAAAGGGTCGTGATCCTCTTGATGAAAAAAAAAAAAAAATCAAACTTTGAGAACAAAAGCATTCTAGTTTTCAGGAATACAATTCATTGTATTTTTTTTTATTAATTTTTTTTCAAAAAGCTGAAGTTATTATGTGCTAATATCTGCCACCAAAAGATTCTAATATTGATGACAGATTGATTGTTTTTATGGGATAAAGAATGGCAAGGCAATTTATCTCATGTGATATTGAATGTTTAAAATAGATTTCACTTCCACTTTAAAAAAAAAAAGACCTTTTCTTAAAAATAATATGATTAAAAATAAATATTTACTTAAATATTTTTATTAATTGAATATATTTACACACAATAACTATCAAAGAATTTAATTATTAGTTATATGCTATATTTTTTTCTACAAAACAGGTTCGTTTAATATTTGAATTAAGTGAATTTTCAACACAATTTACTCTGATTCCATTGGAAATGACTGATGTTCGTCATCAATAGCCCTCATGTTACTTCTTAGCGAGATGTTATTAAACAATGAATCAATCAATCAAAATCTTCATTAGCAGTTTTATTTTATATACATATATATTTATTACACATTTTAAAAATGGAAGCGTTCTTTTTAAGGATAAAGGGGTTTAACTGATGAAGAGGTATATGGTATAAAAACGATAAAAATGATTCCTGCAATACTGAAAATGTACAAGTCTTGTTTCCATAAGTACATAATGATTATCGAGTTTTGATCTTATAGTTGACAGATTACGAAAGAGTCTTTCGAAACATTCTCATAAAAAATTACACATAATGCACTTTTTGCTTTACAGAAAATTCGTTGATGCGGTAATTCGACGATAGAAGGGATATCCAATGGATTCTATGCAAATAGCTAAGTGTGATAAAAAGAAAGAAAAAAGCAAAATCGTGAGAAACAGGAAATGAGTCTACTGTTTCCTGTTGGATCTCTGAATTGCAATGATCACTAGATTCATCCATCTTTGTGTTTTGTGAATCATTTATTCAAATGCATAATCTTTCAAAGTATGGTGCTAGAAAAATACTCTTTAATGCAAATTGTATACGAATTTGAAATGCTTATCGCTCTTGTTTAGCCATCTCCACATAACTTTTCAAGTGCCCAACGAAAATGTCACGTTGATGAATGTTTTTGAGTTAAAGGGAGATGAGATAAAATCAAATATTCCTAATGCACTGAACACGCGATGAACCTAAAGAGTTTCTAGAATCAATATAGCTGGTTGTAAAAATAGAAAGAGAAAAAAATGGTGAAATATTTATCGTTGACGATCTTGAAACTTCAAAGAATTGATCAGGAAAATCTTTCAGAAATGATCGTGGGCATCTAATACTAGCATGGATGGTATTTTTGACATTAGGAAGCATTTCTGCAGAGATCTAGTAGATAATTTATGTCACTTATTTCGCCTTTTTAAGAACCCAATGAAAATGTCTCGTTTGTGAATATTTTAAGTTACGGAGAAATGAGATAAAAAAAAAATATTTTTAACACACCGAACACGCGAAGAACCGAAAAGGACTATAAAATAAATTTAGTTTGTTATGTAAATGAAAAGGAAAAATGATTCTTTCTTTTAGTCTTGGTTACCTTTAACTCTTGACGAATTACTTGGGAAAATTATCAGGAATAATTATGAACACTTGATACTGACATGGCATTAGACTGCCGTAGCTCTAATTGTTTCCCATTTTTTAGATATTTTATTACATTTATTTCACTTATACGAGGGGGTATCAAAATTTATAATTATTACTATGAAATGCCTGAGATATTTATGAATAAAACTCCTTCAGCATATTAATCGATTCTCGCGTATATAAAGTTGTAAATTACGGCTATTAATGCTGATTTCTTTGTGTCAGGAAGCCGCAGATTAAAGAAACTAGCAGTATGGAGAAGAAAATAGTTCAATCTGTTGAGTTGTACAATGACGATCTGGGAAAGGTCAATAAATGCCGGATAGATATTTTACACTGGATGGTAACATGTAGTGTAGTCTTAAAATAATAAATAAAAAAAATTAAGTGGCTATCTCGATTATTTTTAGTTATAATTAAAACTTTACGATATCCCGGGTTAATAATTAAAGCTTAACGATTCTGCGAGTTACTTCAATCAATGGCTTCCTGAGACCAAAAGAATGAACATTATTGGCTGTAATTTACAACATTATGTACATAAGAATAAATTAATGTGTAAAATAAATTTTATTCAGAATACTCCGTTATTTCTTAGTCACACTTAAGATCTTACTACATCTCCTCATAGAAGCAATACATGGGCTATTGACATTTGTTGTACTTCGTTCGGTTATTATATTTCGTCTTTTCAGATTTGACCAATTATTCCATTTTGTATTACTAGATTACATGAACGACAAATGGCAGCATAGCATCAGTTTGGGCTCATCATACATAGAAAAAAAATAACTTACAAGCTTAACATAACTTGTCATTCCTCAAAATCAGACATTGAGGAGTAACAAATAATGATCGGAAAATCACTATTTATTTTAAATTGATTCATTAAATGATCTCTATTAACATCACACTAGAAAATACGAGAGTACCATTAGCGATAGACTTTGTAATTTTGAACTATCTGTTAAATGACGAGAATCTCATCTGTGACTGCACCTCCACTCTTCTAGCCCACGAAGAGGGACTGAAACCTATGGGGAATAGTGTGCATCACTTCTCTACACGACTATTCTTTAGTAGCATGAGAATACGAACCCACGATTGTGGCTGGTAAGTGAGCACTCAATGCAATGTTTATTGACGCAGAACTAAATTGTTTATGTGAGGCCAAACATTCACAACAGTACAGAAACAGTGATATTCACGAACTCTCGCGAACCTGACAGTTTGCATTTCAGAGGCGCAATTACTTTCTAGCTTGTCATTACATTATTGAAGCTTGCATTGAAGTGACACATCGATGACTACGACGGCCCCTTCCTGAGCTTCCGGTCAAGGACGAGGACAACACTTGAGCTGGCCTATCCCTCTAAATTCACGTAAATACATACTGGGAGGACTTTCAAGCATCAACAGATTTAACGGCCATCGCCCAACTACAAGGTAGCTTTGATAGCATCAAGGCTCGGGAACCTATGACTCAATGAAACCCACTAGGACGCCGGCGACCGTTGCCTCTAGTGGTAACTCTGATCGTAACCACTACTGTACCATGGCCACTATTTCTTCATCTATGAAAATAAATAAAACCTAATGATCAATTCAAACTATACTGTGAAGTTGAAAACTTCACTGAAAATTATTTTCTATGTTTTATACTATTTCAATATTGATTAAATAAATAGATGATAACAAAAATTATTTGGAAACTCCAACTAGCAAAGAAAAACTACATTTGATTATTTGCATATTCTCAATCTCATATAATGAACTTGGTTTTTGTTAACAGATATTTCATTTAAAATACATTAACTATATTACAAGTGATTTAATTAGCATGTCGAATAAAATGTAAATAATAATTATTATATTGATTATATAGTAAAATAAAATATAAACGAAAAATGATCTAGCAACTAGGTGTTATGCCGACAAATTTACCAAAATGAAATCAGACTTAAAAATTTAAAGCAAACTGATAACAGTCAAATAGGTATAAAGTAATCCGTAGACTTAAAATGATAAAAAAATATCCAAAAAATTGCTTTGTGTATTGTGTTATACTTATATATCAACAAAATTTCATCATTTCAACTAATTATTCGGCGTGTTATTTAGGTGTTAATAGTGTGTCAAATTTTTATTGACCTTCAAAACTTAAAGGAACGCATCATTTTAATTTTTAAATTGTGCTTGGGATGGTTATCGTATGATATGTGACCTTTTCGATCTATAATTTTTTGAAATTTTTGATGTTTTTCACAATACGTTGATAATTCTGGTCACGGGAAAGATGAAGTTTTTCTTAAAATACAATCTAAACTTGGAGTATAGTTGTTTTAAAGGTTTTTGAGTGATTGATAGAGGGGAAAAAAAGATTAAATAACAAATAATACTGATATAATTGTCAGCACTGAATGGTAAGAAACACTTCAAAAATTGAGAATATTCTTTAACTATAGGAATTTTAACATTATTTAGAAATTTAAAGCATTGAAAAAGTTTTAATAACTGTTTTCAGAATGATAATATTTTTCTGTAAGCTATATTTTACGAACAAAATGTGGATTATAAACTTTTTCTTATCAATATCTATTAAAAAATTGCTTAAAGGGAATTTGTCCCTTGGAAACAAATAAAAATAATATCCTCATAATATATCAGGCAAAAAATAAAAGCTTCATCCTCCATGAATTGACATATCATTCTTCGCTAAAAGATCACGCTGAACGACTAAGTATGAAACATATATCGGGCAATTTTTTTTAAAAATATTTTGACAACAAGGATAGAAAACACTTCCCGGATTCACTACCGCAGATTTAGAATTAATTACAAGCTAAAATCTTCAAACACGCCTTGTCAATGAGATATGATTATTTTTTTCAGGTCATTCTTCCTGTGGACACCACAGCAATGACCCTGGATCATTGCTCAGCCCGGATTCAGTCGGGACTGATATATCGGTCATAACGAAGCAAACGTGACCAAAATGCGAACTACTAGAACATACAATTAGTCAATAAGAAAGAA
>BMAW01060632.1:2555-29643 GCA_019974015.1 Nephila pilipes | reverse complement strand
TTTTTTTTAATGCTGTCCGATTTATTTTTGTTTGATTGCTCTAAACCTAAACTAACAAATCGTTTCGATACACTTGGGTAGTCGTTAGATCATTTGGAACTGTAAATATATTCTAGAAAATACAATCTTGAACTCAACAGTAGAAGAAAATGTTAGAGAACATTAAAAATTTTAAATGCCTTAACAACTCAAATTATTTTTATATCATGCATTAAAAGATATTACACACACATTATATATATAAAATTTCCAACAAAAATTAGCTTACAGAAAGACTCCTAGATATATTAAAATAGAGTGTATTTTTAATTAAAGATATTTTATGTCAATTCCAAGCTTTTGTAATTTTATTTTATCATCAAATATGAAATGAAAGAAAAATATTGGCTAATTTAAATAATGTTAAAATTATGCAGTTTTTTTTATAAAAAAAAATCTTTAAAAGTTTGTTTTGCCCAAATACTTTTTAGCCATTGCACGTCCTTATATTTCCATTATAAAGTTAAAAGTGTGATTCTTTACTTAAAACTTCAATTCCAATAATTTTACTTTGTATTTTTAATTCGATCTGTATACTATTAATTTTTTAAACACATGTGAACAGAAAGGTAGAGAGACAAATTTCAAAATTACCCTATAAGTAGCGAAATGCTTAAGAGGACAAAGGTTTAGATCACTCGAAAAGATTTGGAATTATAAACTGACACTTCTCGGGGTTAAGAAACCACCCGTAATCAGTACTTATTGATTAATCAAAAATTTGTTTATACTAGGTAAACCAGACTATAACAGAATTTTTCATGCAGGTAAAATAAGAAATCACATAAAATAAAAATTACATATTTCCGATATATAAAGATAAGTAAAAGTTACAAAAGGTTTATAGAACAGAGAAAGTATATGCTTCAAAGAAAAATAAAAGTTTGCAGTCGAAATTGTTGAGAAAATATAAATAGATAACCAATAACTTCAATACCATTTTACAAATTATAAACCTCCTCTTACAGCCAAGAATAAATATTCATCATAATATACATAAAATCATGTTGAATTCTTTATACATTAAAATACCTTTACAATACACGACATGGGCTTTAGAATAAGAATTCATAAGATTGACATCAATACAATAAAGAAAAGGGTCCAGTTTTAACTAAGGATTTGGTCACGAATCGGAGATATAATCCCAAAGCACTATTTAAATTCATAATGAATAGTAAGAATTTTAAAAACAGACAGGAAACATCCTTTTTTGGCATTTTCAGGTGATGAAAGAGAATGATATTCCTTAATAGCGGGTATGAGAACACCTAGTGGGGGGTAGGATCAGCATCTTCTACAGAGCCACACAGACGACTGAGGGTAGTTTTCAATTTAAAACTATATAAGTAAAAAATAAAAATGGGTCATAGTTAGTTAAAAATTATGTATAACGTCACTTGAATTAGATGGAATATTAAGAAGCAAAAGGAAAAAAAAAATCTGTTTTTCGTCAGAGTCAACCAACGAGTCATTTCTCGTCAGTTCTTATACCACTTCCACCGGCCACATGCGAAAAAGTAATTATTTAACACCTTCCTTTCAATCCACGTCTTATGGAAAGGAAAGAGGTATGTATTTATTTTCCTTCCCCGGTCGGGTATAGACGTCTCTAATTAGCTATTCTGGTCATCGATGGGCGAAGAATGCTGATCGTCCGACCTCAAGGTCAAGTTCGCTGAGTCCTTCTTCGCCCGTCTGCTGCTCCGACGGGGGAATGGTCAAAAATCACATTCGATCTTTTTTCTTATTTGGAATAGGACCTTTGTTTACGAAGAATTAGTCAAAGAAGAAAGTTCTTTTTTGCTGTGTGTTATAAGTAAAACTGAACGGAAATAGATTTAAAGAAATAAAATGAAACGAAATCATCTTATTAATGAACTAAAAGAGAAACGATTGAAAACCTTCAAGCCTTTTTTTCTTTAATGGTGCATAAGGATTGGCTTTTCCTCTAGTTTGCTTTTTAAAAATTACAGCGAAACTATAAATTGAATATAAATATTCACGAAAAAATAAATCGATGTTAAAAATAGGTGGTACTAAAATATTAAGTATAGTTTATTTTTTAAGAACAAAGCAGACTTAAAACATCGAACTGTCATAGAAATTTACTTAAATATATATGTGTGTGTGTATGCGTGTATGTGCGTGCGTGTGTGTGCATATGTGTGTGTTATTGACAAATTTAGTGTCAATGTACTAAAAATTGAATTTTTGCATACAAAAACGAAACGGATCAGTGCCTAATTTAGTAGTTCCTTATGTGTTTTTTAACATAATCTACTGAAACCATTTCAAAACGTTCATTTCTATTCAGAGGGTCAAACAATTTCTCTCGAACGTTTGGAATAAAGCTCGAACTATGCCTGATATTTAGGAATGTTTTAATTTCTCGTTTTCTTGACCATTTTTGAGTTGATTCGTTTTCATTGTCATCAAAAACTTTAGGTCCATCATTGGTCAAAGCTGTCACCAATATGTCCCGATCGGTGGGATAATCAACGGCTGTAAAGTTCTCGTCTACGTGAAAAATTTCTCAAATTTTCAAATTATTTGATGAGGAGAAATTTTATTCGATATAAAGAAATTGTTTTTGTAGAGTAAATTTGAAGGACATGAAAAAGTCATTATTTTAAAAATCATGTATAGGGAAGGATACGAATTTGAAACTTTTTCACGGTTAAAAAATAACTCTTGTAAAATATTCTCAAAATCAACTATTTTACAGAACAGTGAGATATTTTACAGAACAGTGAGATTCATGCTACGTAGTTTAACACTACGTAGCATGAATCCTTAGTGTACCTCTGAAGGGCTTAAGAATCATTAATAAATTTACTTTTAAGAAAGTCATAAGAATAAATGGTTTCATTAAAATTCATTTCACTTTGATTAATTGAATGAATACATCATTGTTATTAAATTAAATAAACGTTTACTTAATGTAATAATAACTATCGATGCATGAACGAAACAATATTATTTAAAATAACATTCGGAAATAATAATAATGGAAAAAAACAAAAACAACAACAACAAGAACAACCTGGACACGGTTTTATGCTGAGCTCATTTTAGCCGGCGCTAATTTTTTTACTACTAAGTTCTCGAAGAAGCAGAATTATTCAAAATGAATATGAATTAGCGTAAAGTAAACGTAGATACTACTCCTAAGCTCAAAAGAAACATTTATTATCAAAAAAAGAAAACACTTTCTGAAAATTCGTAATGCATTTTTATTTTCATAATCAAAATATTCTTAAATACAAAATTAATGCCAATGGATGTAAACAACGAAAAGTACACAAACAAATGATTTTACAATCTAATTAATTTAAAAAAATTAGAGCAATCGATAAATTATTAAAGTAGATAACATTATTCTGTTCGGTATTAAATTAAAAACAGACAATAAAATTTTCAATTTAATATTGTACATACACTTTAAGCAAACTAAATGTAATTATTATAATTACAATGCATTACAATGTAAATTTTTTGAACCTGACACCCTGTATCCTTTATTTTATGTCCACGAATTTTTGTTCACGCCATTTATTCATTACAGCATATCAACACAAGTTAAAAATAACTAATGAGCATTATATTTAGTGTAAGTATTATTTTCCCATTATTTATTAAATTAAAAATTAAAATATAAAATGAATGCAATCTAAACCAAATGTATTAAAAAATGTTATATATTTATAACATTCTGTGATGCATCACAGGTATCGAATAAAATAAAATCATTTTAAGACATTCGATGTATAGCACAACATAATTCATTTGATAGTAATTGAATATTAATTGCTTCTTTTATCACATCGTAAGGAATTTATGATGCAATCAAATAGGAAAAAAATAAGGCAAAATGAAATAGCTTATAAAAAGTATTTTATCAAAAATTTAATAATTTTGTAAATTTTTTTTTTCTACAGCAATTCTTACAGCAAATCATTCATTGGATTACATGATATGGCACCTTGTTGAGTGTTTCAGTTTATAGATTTTTAAGCAATATTGATCTCAAAATTTTTGGCAATTTGTGTATTTAAAATACATTCTTACTTCATTAAGAAGGTACTTTGAAAGTGTTTCAAAAAAAAAAAAAATTCTATTAAAATCGATTTTTTTTTTGTGTGCAGAGGAGAATTTAACAAATTTTTGATTCAAATAAAATCACTCCATCCTTATATGAATTTGATCTTTAATATCTTTAGGTCTGATTTACTGATGTACAATAAATAATTTAGACTGTTTTACCATCTTCCTGCACAATGCTCGAGAAAACGATATTCCAACCCCCACCCACAATTTTCATTTTTCTCTTTTTATGTACGTAACAATAATGATCAAATGTTCAAATTTAAAATTTTATTAATGAACATTTACACTTATATTTATTTTATGTGTATGAACCTTTATATATATATTTACTTTACGTATGTGTCTTTATATTTATATTTACTCTACGTATGTATAAATATATGACAAAGTTTTTATTTACGAATTGAATTGCCAGTCGCTCTTACTGTATTGTATGACCGATGGTAAAAGAAAGTATTTTAGAAAAAATGTTTAAGGAAATATTTTAAATGCTATTGGTGAAAACATATGCAATATTGAATTTTATTTGTAATAGGTAATCAGAGTACGTATCACTGTTCCTCTAATAATAGAGCACTTAACTATCATCACCGCTATTAGTTACGAGAAAACCACAAAACAAAATTTGAAAGTCGTAATTGTAGATTATTTCTTATGACTAATAAATCCTCTAAAGATGTGAAACGAAGCTTTCTGAAAATTTATTAATTTTATCCGAAATATTAGTCACTACATTTGCCAATACAATAACACTTTCTTTGTAATGAAAGCAACGATGGAAGCCTAATTTTGCGATAGATAATATGGCAAAAGCCAGAAAAATAATTTAAGAGCTCTTATATATTTATACATTCATTTAAAAGTTTTACTCTCTCAACAATCTACAACACTTATCGATTTAAAGTGTACAATAACAAGTTATAGTAAAACCTTCTTTTTTATAACCTATAAATAATCACAAACTCTTAAAAATTCTACAGTTTACGGATATAAATATCATCATAACAAACAGATTCGAGCAGTTTTTTTAAAAATTTAAATCTATTAAAAATACCATATCAAGGTATTATTTTTATAGTTTTCTTTTAAAGGATATTGAACGAAACATCGAATGCTATTGGTATTGTCAGTAAATATGTTTAAATACCCGTAAGAGAATATCATATTTGCAACTTTTTATGAATTCATTTCCTACAATACCAACAGGGCTTCTTAATGGGATGTGATTGCTTTATTAATGTTGCCCTGAGAAGCAGCTCGAGAAATATTGAGGCTGGAATACTTAATTTTAGATCTCGGTCGAGTGATCAGGACAAAACCTGAGATGGCACCTCTTTTTCCAAATTTTACACACCAAGCTGATAAGAAGACTTGGGACTTCGATAGATTTATGTACATCAGCGTTAATACTCGGCGAGTCTTATGTGTTATCAGAAACAATCCCACGATTCGACGGAAACAACGCTGGCAACGAGATTGTGACCATAATAACCAGGCTACCACGGTCACAAGCTCAGGAGACAGAGGGCTGTTTAGAAAGTACCCATCTTAAGAATGGGGGTATGGTAACTCGCTGTTGTATTGTCCTGTGATCGTTTTTCCCAGTAGTTCATGGATATGACGCCCTTCGCATCCCAAAAAGGCGTAACTTTTCGTGCCATCTTCGCTTACTTTGGAGCAGATTCACCAGAAGCAACCTATTGTTTTTATTGATACTGTATCTCCTGTGTATAATCAGGAATCCAAGTCTTATAGATGGTAATTTAGCTTTGGGTGAATTCCGACCCTGTAGAAAGGAGAGTATTTGGTTGACGTTGGAGTGCCAGCAGGTATTTCGAATCCTGGACCAGTGAGGCCGAAGAAAGTTAACCGGTCACTTTTTGCAGTGTCTCTACCAACCAGACTAAAGAGACGTCTCTCTAGGGCTACTTATTAAGACGTTTAAGCCATTCTTCTGGCATTATTGTTGAAAAGAGCCTCAGCATACTCCCCCTACAACATCATCGTGATAAAACGAAGATAAACATTCTAATTTATATTGGTAGAGAAGGTCTCTTTTTCATCCATTACGGCAATTGATATACATCCCCTCCCTTTTGAATTGAATTTTGTTTGGAAAAATTTCCATTTGATGTTAGCGACTGTCTCTAGTGGAGTTCAAGGTCTTATCGACACGTGCACGTAGCCGGAATATCACCAGTTGTAACTATGTGCGGTTGCCTTAGTTAAGCACACAGAGATAAGTGTTTTGCGTTGGGGACATATGGAACCAGTAGTTCTAAGTTGTACTGCCATCTAGTGCTCAAGTCTAGAGTTACCATTTCGACGTTGAGTTTTTTCAACCCGTGGAGGGTAAAAGAGCTACTGACCTTAGTCCGGCGGGAGCTGTTTAGAACCCTGGACCAGTGGGTCCGAGGAAAAGGTGACCGATCACTTTTGGTTGCGCCTTCACCCACCTAAAAGAAACACTCCTCTGGGGCTACTTATTAAGGCGTTGCACCCTTTCTGTTATTGTTGTTGATGAGAACCATTGCATTAATAACTCAACACAAAATAAAGGTGACAAAATCATCAAGGCAGGAATCAGATTTTAATTTGGAAGCCATTGGTCTCCAAATAAAAACTAGTTTTTGAATTAGTGTTAGATTCAGCTTGACGCCAATTAACAGATGTCACCACACATTAGTAACATTAATTTGCCTTAAAATTGGCATGAATAGTTAAAAAGTGTACTTTTTGAATCATTCTTGTAGTTTGAATAGTAATCAAATTTTTTAAAAATTCTTACAATATATAAAAACCTTATTTTAGTCGTACGGATGTAGAGAGAAATTTTCATTGGGGGCGGGAATGTTTCTCCCTCTGAAGGTGACAGAACACCTATAAAGAAATTTTTTTGAATCAACGTAATTTTCCCCCCATAAATGCCTATTTTATGACCTCATGGTGCATCAAACTTAGAGAAACACGCAAGTAATTTTCTATTATGCCAATGCCAAAACCAATAATTAAATTTAACCATAATACCTCAAAAAGTTCAGACGTATTTCTAAATCAATGGCCATAAAAACGGCGTTGTGGATGACAAACAGGCAATGCCTATTCCAATTACGATTAAATAAAACAGTTCAATGATGAGAGGTTCTGAACTCTGTGTAACCTTGCGAACAATAATTTTTAATGAGAAAGCTAATATGTTTATATGCTGCATAAGGTTCAATAATTTAAAATAATTATTGTAATAGAATATTTATATATTATTTTATAGTTATTCCATAATAATATTTAACATAACTATTAATCATATTTCTTCTTTGTTTTATAATATTTAAGATAAAATAATAATGTTTAAGAATTGTTATGTCTCTTTGAATATTGTTGATAATTTAAAATCTTTCATCAATCATTTTTTACAATATTAATAATTTATGTTAGTCTACTTCTTCAAAAATTCGTTCTTTTTAACTTTTATCATCAAATAATTCTTGACTGACATTCTCTATTTTAAAATTTTAAGTGTTCTTATATTGACTTAAAAATATAAGTTATTTATAAAAACATTTAATTAATTTTCATCGTTTTGTGTGTATGTTTTTTACTTTGTAAAGTTGAAAAAATTATCCCGATTTACTTATCATGAAATGAAAAGATATTTTGTTTAAAAGAATAAGAATTCTATTATTTATTTAAAAGCTTAAGAAAATAATTACAAACTTGACTTTTAATTACTTAATAGCTTTAAACTGAGACCAGAAAAAACTAATTCTTTAAAATGTTACAGCTGCATCACTAAAGAAATTAATCACAGTCTGTACGAAACTTGTCGTGAACTTCTTACAAATGCATTTCCTTTGTTTCTTTTCATTTCATTTTGAGTTCTCAATTATGTTTTTAGAGAAATGTTTCAATACCGAAGGTTGCTAAAAAAAGCAATGTTTTGCGATGTTAAAACACGTCACGTCCAAGCTGCCTTTGAAATTCACATCCCAATAATAGTTGCATTACAAAACCAATTTCTTTAGAGCGTCACTTGGCGATTTTTATCTCGGCAGAAATATTTGCATAGAAACTAGCCTTCATCACAAACACTTAAGTCAATTATGATGTCAATCCTGATAAGGTTCTTCGCTCAATTTCACAAAGTCCATTAAAGTCCTCTAGCAATTAAACTCCCACAAATCATGCATTTGTTTACCAAGCGTATCCGTATAATTAAACAACCGGAAATGTATTTATGCGCATCTTGTATGTTTTGAAAAGAGAAACTAAAGCTAATATGATTAAAGGTGAATTCGTTTTGAATGAGTTATTATCATTATCCATCCCAATTTCACCACGGATTTTTCAGACTTCATGTGTCCAAACAAGCAAATGAGAAGCGATAGACAATGATGTCCTTGTTAAAATACAACACCGACCGAACCAATGACCTAAGCACAACAATCATCAACTTCCAAATGCGCGTTTAATGGTTTTTAAAAAGATTTCTATGGGTTGGAAGATCATTTACAGCCGGGCAAAAACAATCTTTTTTTTGCACCTTTTGTGTAATAAGACAAAAGCCGGCCGTCTAAAGTGTAATGTTGCCAGACAGAAAATTGAGATGCCCGTCCAGACAAAGGGAAATCGCAGAAGGAGATGCATTTCCTTTACAACCTTATTTCTACAAACTTATTATTATTTTTTTAAAATAAGCGACGGATCTGTGCATCCGGACATGGCCAAAAATATGCTTGTTTTTATTTCCAGAAACATTGGCTAAATTCTCTGCAAACAAACAGACCAAGGAACATTTGGCGAAGAAGATGATGAAGTTTGGGACATCCAAAACGTTTTGTACAAAAATGATAGTGAAATCATAAGTTAGGTATTATATACATAAAAGAAAAAAAAAAAGAATGGCGTTCTGAGTAGATACGCTCGAATGCTTCAAAATGCAATTCATGCATGCGTTTTTCGATGTTTTCCTTTGGCCTCGAGCAGTTGAAGTCTGCTTGAATTGGTCACAATGAACCACCAAGTATCGCATCGGGTGGTAAAGTAAGTTATTGGTTGCTCACCTAGAGGCATCTTCGGGCCTGTCAGTTTTAGGTTTATGAGGGTTGATAAAAAATGAATTCGTGTGTACGCCCATTTGTGGTCAAGATTAGGTGAAAGTATCTAATGGACGGAATTGAAGAGGATGAGCACACTGAGCCAACTTCCTCAGGAAGTCCAGTAATTGTAGGTTTAGCTTCTTTGGTATCAAATTAATCATTCGCCTTAATAGTGAGCTCTTATAATCTAGTAGTTGCCTCTTGCACAAGTTTGTCTCTTAAAACCTAACAATCTTTCTATCAATAAGCAACACTTGATAGAAGTGAATTGTACTTGCCGAAAAATATGAATGCGATGTGTATTTTCCACAAAAAAATTAGCTTCTGCCTTTTTACAATTATTTGCAGAATGTACCAGCAATAATCAGAAGATTTAATATAAATAGAAACTAAAACAGAATTAAAGCTATCCTTAAGAATTTCTGATTTTTAGTGTGACGTATGTCTCACAAAATGTTTTTTCCCCTTTTTGGACAATATTTAGTTTCATAGCAAAGGTAAATGCTATGTAATATTTCTTACTAAGAATAATTTTTAAAATTAACTATATATTTTAACTGATTTAAAGTTTTCATATTCTATTCCCAAAGTCATTAGATAATTATCACAATAAGGTAATTTCAGTACCACTATATAAAAATTCGCATTCTTGTAGAAAACCATAATACTATCTAATTATATAAACTCGTTTCGAATTATCACTCCAACCTTATTTCCTTTAAAATTTCGTAAATTAACTTTTATGTTAAATAGACTTAAAATTATATCTTCCTATTAGGAGGCTAATATAGGAGGTATGATGGGGAAAGAAACTCAAATAATCACAAAAAACAAAACATAGAAAACGATTGAGATATATATCGAAACTTAATTCTTCATTTTAAAATTTGTTTTACTCAAAACTGTTTATTATATACTTTATATTAATTAAAATTTACTCTGTGGTTTTAAATAATTTATGAAAGTAAATAATTTTTACTATACAGTTTCAAATCGTTAATATTAAGAAATATTTCTACAATTAATTTCATATGGTATTTTTATATAATCTGTAATTAAAAATGCTGTTGAACTTTTTTTACTCATTAATCCTTTTTTTGTGACTCCGAATTACCGCTTATTTATTATTTATTATAAAAACTGGGCTTTATTATAATAATTTTTGAAAACATGCCGATTTAACATGTTATTGTAAATGATACACTTACTGAACAATCAGAAAATATACAAGTACCTCCCAATAAGAAGCACCCCAAAACCAGAATTTTGTCCCTTAAATAGAGGTGTCCCTTATGAGAGGTATTACTGTATATCGAATATTGTTTCGCTAATATTATGTAATTAGAAAAAACTATCTAATTGTTGCTCTCGAGAGTTATAAATCTGTCGAACCGAAAAACAAAAAAGTGATATTTGTATAAAAAGTATTATTAAATCAAGTAAATAAAATATTGGTTTTGTGATATGAGTCTCCTTGTATCACCATTTATGCTTGCTTTGAGTAGTAATGAATTTAATTAAAAAAATATAACACGGTAATTACAAAAATTCATTTTCAAATTCTTATCGAACCGAATAACTTTGCATGGAGAAAACTAAGTGTTTTTAACCTGTCGATGTAAGGATATATATGCAATCTGGAATCTAAGAAACCATTGAAAAAAGAATAAAATCATTTACAATTTTAAAATAGGTGTGAAGCAGTCTTTTGTCTTAAGATTTACAAACGATTTCCTCTTTATTTGATTTCCCTTTTCGCATGTTTGGGACATAAATTATTTTGATATCAAAGGGAAAAGCCATTATCCTTTATATATATATATATTGTAAATTAATTCGACTACCTTATACCATTCAAAATCATTCAAGTATTAAAATTCTCGAACATGTAAACATATTTTATATTAGTCTTTACTTCAAATGTTTGATAATTGATTATTTTTTTCTGAAGCAATTTGATTATATTTTCTAATTTAAATGCATGTTCGCAGTGCCAAATTTAGCATGTATATTTTGTTATAACAAATTCATTGGAGGCCTACATTAGTTTAATTCTTTATATTTGTAAAGAAGTTTTCGTAATAATAATTGCAATTTTAAATATTAAAATTCTCGAACATGTAAACATATTTTATATTGCACTTAACTTTAAACGTTCAGTGACTATTTCTTTATTACTGAAGAAATTTGAAATTTAAATTTGATTATAATTTCTAATTTAAATGCATATTCGCAGTGCCAAATTTAATATATATATTTTGTTAAAACAAATTCATGAGGGTCAACATTAATTTAATTCTTTATACTTACATTGAAGTTTTCTTATAATAATAATTATACAAAAATGTATATTGATCAAAATACTATTTTTCTACAAATATATTGTATAATAATATTTCTATTATGACAAATATCATCAGGTAGTATAATTAATTTTGATTAAAAATCAGTATCAAAAAATAATATTCATATTTAACATAAGAACGAATTTTAAACGATTTTAAATCGATACATTCAGAACAATGTTTAAATTCTGGAAAGTCTCGAATATGAATATTAAGATTAAATTACATGTTATCATAGCAACGGTATTGGCAATCCTTCTTTACGGAAGTATGAGGCTTGGAAACTAACTAAATTATAAGAACAGAAATTAAATGCTTTTCAAACTATTCGCCTCAGATAGATTCTTAAAATATACAGCTCAGGCAAAATATAAAATTTTGAATTGTGCAACAAAGTATCTACGAAAACTATTTCTACCCCAAATAAAACACACACACACGACGTTGGGCTTGGATTGGATGCGTACTAAAATATCATCGAATGATAACACAAGATTTGCCCTAAAATGGGGTTCATATGTAAAGAGAAAGAGAGGAATACAAAAAGGCTACATGACGTCACATGCCCGTAAAAAAAGGAATTCATTTGGATATGGGGAAGTGATCGGGAGAGAGCGATAGATTGGATTGAAGGGGGCGTAGCTGTTGTGACCTCATGTACCAATTTGGTGCAATGAGAATTGGTGCTGATGAATTAATTTGCTATAAATTCAAGATCGATTGTATTTTGAAAGACTATTAATTTTTTTCATTTCGCTTTAATTAAACATTGTCATACTTCACTAAAATTTTGTAATTTCAATTTGTTCGTTTATTTTTGGCGAGTTAAACATAAAGTCATATCTGAAAAGCAAATCTTTGAAATGCGAAAAAAGAAAGAAGAGACAGGAAAAAGTGAAAAATAAGGGCTTTCTGAAGAGATAAGAACTTACACTCTTGAAAACACAAAAAATGATTCAAGACAAATGTATCATTTGAATCAGTAGGAAAACTGAATTATAAAGAAAGAAGTGCTTATAAGAAGAAAAAAGAAGATTTATGTTGACCACAGTAGCATAAATATCAAACGGATATAAAAACGGAACCGGTTGAAAGTGGGAATGTGAGCTGTAAAAGACACAAAAAAGCATTACCTTCAGTAAAATGAGTCATAAAATAAATAAGAAAATTATAGTTGTAAGCGTATCCAATTTTTTTAATGTATGTTCAAAGTATGAAGAAATATTGAACGGGAAAATATTGAACTTTAATGCTTTAAAAATTATATGATTGCATTAAAATATACATTATTTCTTGAATTTATCCGTAGCAAAAAAGTGTTGACAGAAAAATGAGTTCGAATCGTTCAAAATAAAAAAAAAATGTCAGAAATATGGCTATCATTAAATTTTTTTTTCAAATTACGGAAAAAAATATTTAAAGGAAGTTACAATTGGGTATTGTTTGATAAAATATTTTTGGAAAAAGTATAGAAGGAATTACAAGTTCAAAGAATAAAATCATCGAATTTCAGAAATAGTTATAAAAAAGAAGATCATTTAATTAATTAAAAAACAATCTAAATTCATCTCGATAGATGCGCAAAATATGGAAAATATTTTTTAAATAGAAATTAGTTTATTTGTTAATTTCTTTTGATAACATGATATGTATTTTAATTTATACAAATACTGAACAGGTATTTTTTTTATTTCAAGAAATGTGAATAAACTAAATGGACATTAAAATATGTGAGGAGATATTTTAGTGCAGTATATATATATATATATATATATATATATAAATTGGATAAATCATGCAATTAGAACAAAATTGAGATTTAATTAAAATATATTTCTATAATTATAATTTTTGACATGTTAATAAAATAAAAGTAGACTTTTTATTTAATCTGATATATATAAATAACAAATTAACCATTCTTAATTTTATTTTAATTACATTGTTATTTTGCCGTCCGCATCTGGTTTTCATTAAATATTAGTAATGGAAAAAGTAGATAAATATATTCCTGAAGACCACAAATTTTAAATAAATATTTGAGTCACAAGTCTTCAAATATAGAGTAAATAACCGTTCCTAAATGAAAACTGCATTAATATATAGCTGTTCACCGTGAATCATCGTATAAAATGAAAATAAATACTTTTCTGCTTTAGCTAGATGTTTGTTATTTCAATTATTTTGAATACTGAATTTATTTTGGCTATATTGTTTTGTTTATATAATGTACATTATTTTGGTTATTCTAAATATTGATAACATTTTTATTATTTAGTGTATTGAATTCTTTACATTATGTTTATTCTGAATCTGCGTGGAATAGTTAAAAGTTCGACTACTCCAAACTTTGAAAAAACACTATATTTGTA
This sequence comes from Nephila pilipes, assembly GCA_019974015.1. Lineage (NCBI taxonomy): Eukaryota > Metazoa > Arthropoda > Arachnida > Araneae > Nephilidae > Nephila > Nephila pilipes. The sequence continues at coordinate 15,681 of BMAW01060632.1, read as the reverse complement.
TGAATATTATTCATACCGTGAAGGAACAGGCCACATAATATTATATGTTGCTTCCGGTTGCAATATTTAACTGTACTAGCTCAACCTATATATATCTATTCGTATTCAACCCGCAACTTTTTAAAAATAAATGTTTGTTTCGCTACCCGAAGAAATTTGATAAAGCTTCGATAATTAAGACTAATAATAGTTCATAATAATATTAATCATTGTTGCATTGAAGTAATAATAAAATGCTGTGATTAAAATTTTGAAAAAATATCCGAATTTTAAAAGAAGTTTAGCATCATAAAACATTCTGGAATATTTTCACTATCAAGACTTCTTCCGTTTACCGTAACATTGATTTTACTAACACAAATTGTAATTTTAGTGCATACAAAATATTTTAAAACTTAATCAAGTCTTAATGAAATGATAGATAAAATATTTCAATACCAAAATACTTAAAAAACACAGAAAATAAAAAAAAAAAAAATTCTGTGAACGCAAGAATTAAGTATTCTTCTCCAATATACGTTGAATGATCTGAAATGGACACACCCGATTTTCATAATGGTTATGTCAATGCTTCGTTTTTTCCTTTATTTATTTTTTTAAATCAAAAATGTGATGACAAACGTATAGTAAAAGTAAAAAACTGAACACATTTATAGTTGGCGATACGGATTTTCAATAAAACATAATGCATAAAACTTTTCAAAAAGTGCTCGAATAGTAAAAATAATGAGTAAGAAATAAGAAAATGGAGAGAAATTAATTTTAAATAACATTCAACTATATAAAAAAAAGAAAGATTTTAATAGAAAAACTACATACTGCTTTTTATAGAAATACGAGTGTAAGAAAGATTTAGTTTAAATTACATGCCACGATGTGTAAAAGAAATTTAAAATTACAAATATAATTAATAAGTAATATGCAGAAGCTGTCACATTCATACACATTATACTTCCTATTTATCTCACCACTCTAGAAATTGGGTATGATATAATATAATTTATTTTTAAAACAAAATTATATCAATGAATGAATTGACTTACTACTTCTAAATGAACTATAGTATATCAACTACTTTAAAATGTTCAATCACACTGCAACGATTGGAATCCATTATTAAAATATTTTAAGTTATTCGTTATTTGATGAGTTTCCAACAGGAGAGTGATATATATTTAAAAGTGTGTGCGAAAAGAAATGGAGTTTAAGATAGCAATTTATAAAACACAACAAACCAAAAAACGTAATCTACGATAAAAATGTTTCTCAGTTAAAAATCGGTAGCTTTACACAAGACAAATTCTTTAGTTAGTAAACAGATCATTTTTGAATATTTTAAAGAAGAGGAAAATTACTTACAAAAATTGGTTGCCTGTTTACCGTATTCTAAATAAATTTGACATTCATCAATTCCAGTGCAAGGATAACACTTTAGCCATAATGCTAATTGAATACATGCATTCAGAAAAATAAGAATCCATTTCCTGTTCCCGCAATAACCTTGATCTTCAAAAATGCTGAAGTTTAACAAGACATCGATTTTCCGAACAGTTTTAAAACAATTTTCACGAACTGATTCGTCACGATATAAACTAACTAATTCTTCAGACATATGGACAGAAAAATGTATCACAATAATAACAGTTCGCAAATTCAATTTTCGAAATGGTAGTGTAATTTATACACAATAAAGCATTATTAAATCAATAAAAGTCATACTATAAAGCTACATAGGTAGCTTTCGAATTTATAAGCGCGAAGTTCGTGTAGACTATACGAATCGTGGTTAGCGAAGAACAATTCGTGTGCAAAGCTCGTGAACAGATAAACTTATGCGTAAAAGGCTAGTGAAATGATAACTTTTTATTATTCTTATATGCAGCAAGATTACTCAAAATATTTCACGAAAACCAGCCCACGAATTTTGTTTTCTTACAATAAGTACAAGTAAACAGGTCTCAGTATGTATGTATATAAAAATTATAAATAACTACTAGTGTTTTGTGTGATGTTAAAAAAACATATTAAAATTTATAAAATTTACATAAAAGTATCATTAAGATCATTACATGATGATTATTTAGTGTCAGAACACCCTGCAAGATGTAAGAAAACAGTCGGGTAACGAAAAGATTATTATCGAAATTTCAATCCTATCCATTTTGCTGCGTTTTGTTTGCTAAATGACAGGTTTGCTGTGCTTTCATTAAGAAAATTGAGTTTTCCCAAACACATTGTTTCATTGTGTTTTCACACTGTGAATTTATGCCCTACATAATGTTTCATTGTTTCCTTAAAGATATCGTAAATTATGAAATTTTGGATGGCGCTTTTGTTATCTTTTAGTTCAATTTATATCTTGTATGAATATTTAATCAAATTTTGTTGTTCGCCATGCAAAGTATTATACGTTTCGACGTGGGAGAGCAAAACTCGAAAGAATATGATTATGAATTGTTACTTTTTAAATTCTTATTTTAATGGCATCATTCGATCTACAGCTCTGTTAAGTAAGCATTCCGATTAATATATGTAATCGGAGTATATCTTGCATAATAAAAATGGCGATTAATTTTACTGAATAAATTAAAATAAATCAAAATTAATAATCAATAGTTTCGTGATTATACACATCTTAATGCTACTATTTGATCTATAAATTTGTTGACATACGTAATCGGAATATATCTTGTATAGTAAAAATGACGATTAATTTCACTGAATAAATTAAAATAATTCAAAATTAACTATCAATAGTTTCGCGATTATACACATCTTAATGCTACTATTTGGTCTTCAAATTTGTTGAAATTAACAGACGTGGTCGAGAATATATTCCTCATAAAAAACAAATATTATTTATACTGAATATATTAGAGTAATTTAAAATTAGATAGTCAGTAGAGTCAAGATGACGTACTACATGCAAAAATGCATCCGAAATTTATCAATGCAACTCAAGATATTTTGTAATTAATTGCCAAAGAACTAATTACAAAAAGCTGTTATAATGGAAGTCTTCTAAGTTATAGTAATAGTTAAGAAAAATAATAGTTAAGTTATAATATATCAATTAAAAATATATACAGGTTATGATTAATATTTATTTAATTGTATTAAACTGTTATAAAGAAAAAGGTCTTTTAAAAACTGTCAACACAACACGCAAACAAATTTAACATTTCATCCTAATGAATGAGAGCAGAATTTTTCTTTAGAAAAAACACCACTGCTTTCCTTATTTGTAAAGCCGTAATCTCTTTATTTTTTTCTTATTTCAAATTAAATTGTTTAGTATTTCCACATTCCAGTCGTTTACAATAACAAATTATTATAAACTGTTCAGTAGATTAATATAAAACATAACTTGACTTTCTATTGTCAAGAGTTTTTAAAATAAACTGAAATATTCTCAACTTCGTTGCCATTATCATACAACAATCCATCACGTAAAATAACAAAATATTTTACTCGCATGTTAATTTAAAACTATATTCAGGACAAATTAATAAATTTGTTACATTAATAATGTATATACGTTGCGCTAACCAACTATTTCCAAACGCAAGATTTTAAAACTTATTTATAAATATCAAGATTACTATTTTTTTTATTAATTTTGTTTCATAATTCAACAAAAACGAAAATACTTTAAAGATCTGATATGATAATTTATCATGACTTTTTTAAATATTAAAATGCTCTCAAAATTTACCAATGATAGATTAGAATAAACTTACAACTCTAAGCTTTGTAATTTTTTTAAGAAATGTTATTTTGATGTATAATATAAAGGGCAAATTATGACTTTTCAGTCAATAGTTATTTAATTTTCTTACACACGCAAGCAATCTATTACGTTCGATTTTGAACGCTTAGCTGCCTTCCTTTTCGATTTTCTGTAATTTCGTGTCAAATATCCTGCACGCATCTTCGATATTATTCAGAAAATTTTTGACCCCAGACAGTTTGAAGAAAGAAAGTTACTCCTAGAAACTACATTAGAAACGTTTTCAACCAGACGATCCAGTTCTAGGATATTAACTTTAAATTAATTTTTTAAGCCGTGGGAAGTTTAAGTAATCATTACAACCGTATACAAAATGATTATGTATTACTTCGTCGTAATTACTGTTCAAAATGTTTAGATTTATCTGTTTTGTTATATAAGCTAGAGTTCTTTGAAATTTTTCAAATAACTTCATTATAATATATTCATAATATAATGTGTACGATATGCTTTGTTTTCTTTAATTTTTTGCTATAAAAGACCAGTTAAAGATCACTTATCTAGTTTCAAATTAGTGGAGATTTAAGAAAAAACATTTAAAAAGATAAATCTTACTGAGAAAGAAATTTATTTCGTTAAATCAAGGATCATACGGTTTTACACTTTAATACAGATTTTATGTGACGCTTGAAGGGTTTTAATGTATAAATATCATCCTTTTTATTATGCTAAAAACGAAATTTGGTAAAGAATAAGCATTTTAGGCAAAATTGATAAATTACCCATAATAAGTTTTAGTAAAATTTACCCTGCAAAAAAAAAAAAAAACTATTGAAAGTGCAAAAGTAATTTGCAATCAAAATTATAAAGAAAAACATTTATATTAAGGGAAAATAAATTTGAAAAAAAAAAATTAAATAAAATAAAAATAAATAAACAATCATTTAAAGTAATTAAAAATAAATAAAAACTCAATTTTGTCAAAATTATTATTTGAAAATTTAAGAGAATTTTTTTATCACGTTTTGAACTCATATTAAAAATATGAACAAATTTGTAAAAATATGAGCAAGTTAGTAAAAATATAAGCAATTTAGTATGAAGTTTTTAAAAGCCATTGAAATCTTCAATTTTATTTAAAACTTATTGTAAGATTATGAATAATCAGTTTAAATGTAAGTGGTCACGAAGAGTTATTATTCACCTCTGAAGAATCAGTTTATAGAACATTGAATATATATGCTTTGCATGAAGCACACGATTATCTGTTTCTAATTTCATTTTAGAAAAACATTTATCTATATTGAGGAAGAATTACATTAAGAGATATGTGGGATGTTTCCTTTATGTAATAAAATGAAGAATTAGTTTGTTTTTCAAAAAATATAATTTCATCTTCTTTCCTTAAATATTCTAATAACCAAACGATTTTGCCTCGCTCTTAAAATGGTTCCAAGTTTCAATGACATTTAAAAGCATTGGTGGAATAAATAAAATTTTTAATCAATATAATGACTAACTAAATTTTAAGGTCCGAGATCATATATCTTTTTAAAGAGATATCTAGTAGTTAACAAATTTCCTCAAAATTAAATAAATTACACATGTTGTCATGTTTTAATAAAAATCAATTTTAGTTACATTATCGTATTAAAAAATTATTTCTTTATTCAAAATTCACTATCCCGCAGTTCATTACTCTTTGGAGAAATTGCTTCTCTAATATTTTGTACTCATGTAGCAAAAGAATAGATTTCATATTGCTGATGTTCTACCAACAGCATAGAGAATGAAAAAAAAAAAAAAAAAATCTTATTTTTTGCTAGTTTACTCTATTATCTAATTTTTACTTATCATTTTTTGCGAAAATAAATGTTAAATGAAAAATTCTGTAAATTATTCTTAATTATGAGTGAGATTCGATAAATAAAATGTTAACCTCAAATCGCCCTTTTCGTAGAATTTTCACAAAGTAAAAAATTCGACATATGTGAAAATGATATACGTTGTGCAGGTTAAAATTCATAAATTAATGTAAAATATTTTTTTTCAAAATTATATAAAAATGTTTTCTTCTTTTTTTTTATCCTTTGATAAAGACTTTTTTGCTTATATATTTTTAAAACCTCCCCTGCTGCGATCATTACTCTTTAAATGATTCATTATGATTCATATTTTTTGTATTAATATACATGTAGGCTGATATCCAATTGTGGTATAATGACTTCATATTTATTTTAAGATAATCAAAATAAAAACTAATATTAAAAATTGATTAAATAACTATTATTTTTCCTTCTCAGAGTTTAAAAGAGAATTAAATACATTAGCCAAAACGCCTTCTGAAACTATATTATTTTAAATTACTTTATATACATATAAAATCATTCAAATTGCAGTTATATTCGTTCTCTAAATATGATATAAAATTATTTTTTTTCAAAACGTTAATTCTGGAATACTACTTATAACATTTTAATATATGGGGAGAGGGGAATTTTGAAGATTACGTTTGCTCTTTCTAAAGTACAATATCTCTTTGAAATAAATATTCTTAAAAATATAAATATAAAAAATTCTCTTTAATGTGAATTTTCTTTCGAAAAAAAAATCAAACACCTTATATTATAATTTAATCTCTCTTCTATAAACAAAACAAAAATTTCGATCTGAACATATAATCAACTATTCACGTTATTAGAATATGCAATATAAATGGGTTATATTCAAATAAAGCATTTAGATTTTAGTTTAGTAGAATTGGTCTTACCTGTAAGAAGTGATTGTGAAGCATTGTAAGGAAAAATCGTGAAAAAAGATGGGGAAAAAAAACGAAAAGCACTGAGTTCGAAAATTGAAAAAAAAAAGGAAGGAAAAAAAATACATCTCGCTGTCATGCCCGTTCGCAGCAAATTTGATTCCAACTCGAGCAACACCTTGCGTTCATCCGTAAGAGCAGACGATTTCTTTCCGAGAGAGCGGGCGAGTTGAGTGACAAGCAGCGTGCACGAGAAGTTTTTGGGCCTCTCAGACGATATCTCGCTACTAGGACCAATCGTCAGGCCTGTAATTAAGGTAAACTGGCTCGGCGAGTCTTGTGGTCCTCCCCTGACGCTGCGTCTGACAACGCTGCTCGGCAGGCTCTTCAAAAAATCATCATATTATAAAACGATGAAAGTCAAGAAAAATAAAAGCAAACGATAAAAAAAAAAAGAATACGAAGTGAAAAAAATGACGAAGAGTGCGTTCTTTTAACCTTTCTTTTTTCTTACTCAACTGAGAAGTAGTAGCTTACCTACAAATTTTCGCGTCTGGGCCACTTTCATATATTTGTTCTCTTTTTCCTTTTTTTTTTTTTTTTTTTATTTTTTTTTTTTTTTGTTTTTTTTTTTTTTTTTTTTTTTTTTTTTTTTTTTTCGGGCGGCTTATTTTTTTTATGTTTTATTTCGAAGATTAGGTTCTTAAGTTGTAATATCTCACACATAGAATTTAAAAATTATTTATTTCCTTTCTTCGGGTACATTTCATTTTTTGAATTCGGTTTTGAATTTTTTGAAAGAAATATACTAAATCCAGCTTACCGTATCTAAGTAATATATTAACTTTTATTTATTTTATTTGTAAGATTCTTAACGCCAACAACGCTCCCCATGTTCTAATTTTTTTAACTGAACAAAAGACATACTGGAGTTAAGGTTTTCATGCATCTTATGCTATACACATCGGTATATTCCAATTGGTTAGGGACTTAAATTGATCATTATAATCAATCATGTCTTGTTCAATGAACTCTTATATATATATATATATATATATATATATATATATATATATATATATATATATATATATATATATAAGTGTGTGTGTGTGTGTGCTGATGAATTCTATTAAATTAAATTTTTTCCTTTCCATTAAATTTCGAATGATTCAAAACTTCATAATTTTATCGCAGCAGTTTAATCATTTATTTGGACTTTGAAATTTATTATTCGAATAAGTTGCTTCTAACAATGTTAGAACTAGGGGGATTGGGAAATAGATAAAATGTAATCTATTTTGTAAAAATGTAATCTATTTTGCGATATTTTTCAAAAAATATCGCAAAATAGATTACAGTATTTTTAGTTTTCGACTTTTGGTTCAACTTATGGAAGTCTACAAAAGTTCTAACGCAATTAGAAGAAACTTCATAAATTAACGAATAATATAACAATAATAAGCTGAAGATATCTTCAGTGAAATCTCTTAGGCTGAGATTATAAGTAGCTGAAAAATGCATTTCATTTTTTCTGCGATTACTTTTTGTTAGAAGAAACTTCATAAATTAACGAGTAATATAACAATAATAAGCTGAAGATATCTTCAGTGAAATCTCTTAGGCTGAGATTATAAGTAGCTGAAAAATGTATTTAATGTTTTCTGCGATTACTTTTTGTTAGTTACATTTAAAATATATTAATGTACGTAAGTATTCCAATTGTTCATAAAAATATTTAATGAGCAAATAACATTTTTGCGAAAAACGTTGTAATATGTGTGGAATATTTTTATATAATATATATTAGATTCTACCTTAGCTTAATATTCACTCTTGTTTAGAGGCATATTATATTTTAAAATATATTGTTCATAATGTAATTTGTTTTTTTAATCACACTTATACTAAATAAAAGTATCTAATTGAATACAAAACTATGATTCAAATTATATACACTGATGGCCATTAAAATTGCAACACCATAAAAGAAAGCAAATACAAAAAGGATATTTACTACACGCTAACAGTGTGGCACGAAAACAAAATGATTAAATATGCAAGTAATTTGGTGGGTTACAAGGGGTGAAATTAACAGAAACATCTGCCACCAATAGCAGCTAAAACGTCCTTTACCCGATTAGACATGGAGTCGAATTGAGTTTGGAGACAGAAACGGGCAACTCATTCCATGCTGCTTCATTCTTAGCTGTAGAGTGTTGGCGGGCCATTTTCTTAGCAACTCATGACCAGATGTTTTCAATAGGAGTCCGTTCAGCCAGGGTAACAATCCAATACTCTGTGTATAGAGGAAGATCAGAACAAGATGTAAAACATGCGGTCTTGCATTATCATGTTGGAAGATATCGTTTGGCTGGCCACGAAGATTGGGTACAACCCCTAGACGTCGATCCGAGATGTGCGTATCGTGTACCAATGACTGACCAAACCATTGAACAAGGTGTAAGGCCAATATGCTGATATCCAATGGAAGCAGGTGACTAGTGGTCTTTTAGAAGTCTCCGGACACTCTCGGGGTCTTCATTTTCAATGGTTTCTATACTAAAGTTTGTCATCTTCAAATACAAAATGTGGCTGTGGTAACCTGAGGTTTTGGTTGCGGATGGCGTTGTTTTCGCCGAATAATGAGTTCGAGTCCCGATACAACTAAAGACCCACCGTGTAGCCGGGACTGATGTATGTTGAATCTGATCGCATGCATGTTGAATCTAAATCACATGTTTAATCAAAAGCAAAATGTGAAGATATTGATTGATTTTATTAACGTCACACTGGAAATTACACGAGGGCTATTGATGACCTCCTAATTTTGAGCCCTGTTCAGGTGACAAGGATTACACCTGAGCTGGCACTTCCCTCTCCAAACTTCCACACTACGCCAACGGGAGGACTTTGAACCTCGACATATTTAAAGTGATCATCCCTGGCTACACAACAGATCTTCAGTGGCATCAAGCTCGAACCCTCGACTCGAATCCGTGAACATGACCACTAGGCTACCGCGACTACCAAAAGGATTTGACAACGAAATTTAAAATAAAATTTTAAAAGTTAAAATTTAAAGGAAAGGAAACAGAAAATAAAGAATTTTTCGAGGAAATTATTTTTCAAAAAATTATTTATTTAAAATTTTTTCTGTGAAATATCATCAAGGGAAAATAATTTTAAAGAAATTATTACATTTTAAGCTTCAAATCAAATTTTAATGATGTTGAAAACTCAATGAAGCTAAACGAGATTCTAAAAAAAACAGCAAATTTATTTAAAAAATAAACATTTAAAAATAGAAAAAAGAATTCGTAACGAGGAACTTTATATTTGCTTGACTCAGATTTAACTTGGATAATTTCCCTGTGCTGACTAATTTAGAGCGCTGCGGCGTACTCGAGGAGGGGGGAGGGACCACAAAGGGACATATATACCCCTCAAGATGTTTCTTCAAAATTGTAATATTTCAGAATAATTATTTTATTATATTATCATAGATTTTTAGATTTTATGCATACAAATTTTTTTTCTCCTCATACTTAAATTTCTTTTCGTCCCCCCCGCCGGGGGGAGGGGGGGGGGGGGAGCGGGGTCAGTGACTGTAAAAAGAATAAAAAAGTTTCTGCTATCCCTGAAAGTGTGCTTTTGGGGTCAGTGTTTGTAGACGAAGAGAGAGGGGAATGCATATCTATAGAAAATGCCCCTTCTCCAAAGTGCAAAACTTGTTCTCATGGAATCTTAATAAATTTTCTTAAATTATCTTCATTTTTGTAATTTTTATTACTTGATCAATTATTGAATTTTTGATTCAATTTTTATTCTATATATATCAATACTTGAACAATTTGAAATAGGAGAAAAAAGACTGATACAGCGTATCATTTACTTTTCACCAAGTAGTAATTCTAAACTACAAAATTTCTTCTTTCGTGGTAATGAACATATGTACTCTTAAAATTAATTTCTGGGTACTCCAGTGTTTGACCGTTTTACCACTCTTTGGATTAACACATTGATCAAAAACTCCCGAGTCTAAAATTGAAAACAACATTTTTTTTGCAAAATTTTTTTTTATTCATCAACATAACACCTTTTGTTTATCACCAATTAGGGTGATACAATCTTTCCAACGCTTTTCCAAATCTTTTTTTTTTTCCGCAAGAAATCTTTTTTGTTGCGAGTAAATAGCGATAAACAGCTTTCTGAATCATCGACTCGTTGCTGTTTTTGTTCCATCGAAAGCAATCGCGGCACCCACTTGGAAAAAACCTTTTTCATGCTCAATGTTTCATGAAGGATAGTAAATACACTTCCATATGATATCTGTGTCATCTCAGCAATCTCACGGAGCTTCACTTTACGATCTTTCATTATAATTTTTGTCACTTCACTCACATTTTCCGGTGTAACGGCTTCCACAGGTCTACCCGAGCGTTCCGCGTCATTTGTGTCGGTACGACCACGTTTAAACTCGGCAAACCACCGACAAATCGTTGCTTTTGATGGACAAGAGTCCGGGTAACATTTTTCAATCCATTGTTTCGCTTGCACGGTGTTTTTACCCATTAAGAAACAATGTTTTATCAGAACACGAAACTCGTTTTTTTCCATTTTTTAAACAAACTACAAAACGACTTTACTCCAACCTCGATAACTCAGCTGTTTCTGGTCCGATCGACTTAAAATTTTGACACGTTTCAAGCAAAGGTTAGTACTCTAGAAAGACTTGGTTACTGGTTTACTACGAGCGCCATCTCTGGGTTAGTCTCGGGAGTTATTGATCGATGTGTTATGCTAGTAATACATATACAAATGTGCAGATCCAACAATAAATTTATTTGTTACAAGACATCACATAAGATTGCGGTACAAAAAGTTCCCAGCTCACATGGATAGAAAGAGGGTATTAGGAAAGGGGAAAGTCACTGCTGTATTGTCGAATAATTGATCTTCTTTTTTTTTTTTTTTTCTAAATTCATAAGTGTGGAGCCCTTTTCAATCGTCGCCGTAGCTTTTCCGGCCGATGAGATCGTCTTAGACTCCATAGGAGCAGATTCGTCACGACCATCCCTTTATTTTAGTTTTTTCTAATTCTCTGGCGTGTGATGTAGAATCCAAGTCTAATCGATGGGGAGAATTCATTGTGGTAGCAATCGAATTGGCAAGCAAATAGTTGCTAAATCAAAAATAAACCATGAGGGCTAGTATGTGAGAGTATTTTTAATAATGCAAAATTGTGCCAAAAATTTTTTAAAAAAAATTTAGATGCGCCAAACTTTGTTTGGCGCATATATTAGCTTTACACTCACTCACTTATTTTATAAGTGAGTGAGTGTAAAGCTAATATAGTGTAAAACTGTGTTCTAGACATGGGAACAAATTAAAAAAAGACAAAAAAAAAAAAAAAAACAGAAATTGGTCGAAAAGAAGGAGGGTTGAAAGAAGAGAAGGATCAGTAGTGTATCCCAAAGGAGCATCACCAGTGCTTACCAAAAGAGTTAACCCAAATGGGAAAGAAATAAATCACTAGTGTGCTTAGAGGTCATGATGCCTGTACTTACCCGAAGAAGGCAATCCCTTGAGGTTTTACAATCCGGAGGGCCAGTCTCCTAACATAGTATCCAGGGGCAGGTATCTATCTTTAACTGATGCTACCATTTAATCGCCTCTTACGACTTGCATGAGTTATAGTGGGACTATTCTTTCATACCCAGTCACCCCACGGATGAACTAATCCATGAATCAGTGTTATATTTGTTTTGGCATCTTTTAACAGATGGCAACACACAATCGTAACACCACATTGCATTAAAAAAGCCCTCCGCCTTCAAACACAGTTGCTTTTGAACTAGCGTCGTAGATCGTGTTTATAAATAGCTATCATTCTATTACTGAATATAAGCTGGTTTTATTTTGCACGATGAATTGGAATCAATATCGTACTGTAAATTACTCGAATCTATTGGCGTCAGAGTGAGTGAGTGATTTTATAAATGTCGCAATAGAAGCAACACGAGGAGTATTGACGACTGACCTCGTAATTTTGAACCTGGTGAAGTGATCATGACGTCGCAGGATGTTTTGAAAATTAAACGGAAATTTATAAGGGGTATTAAAAAACATCTAAACAAGCAATTTTCACTAAACAATGCACAGAAGGAGAGCAATTTGGGAAACGCTAGACTGACATGCGATGGAAATAATAAAGCGCGATTTTTCTTACACAACGTCATTTATAATTTAGATTTCAGGATACATGACGTCATACATAATCAGGAAAGGGTCATTGCCTTAAAAATTCTTGAAGCCTTCCCTTGGTTTCATTACTTGTATGGCAAAGTACATTACATTTTTAATTCAGCGCATTTATAAATTCATAATACTGGCTGTAAATGATATTACATGCTCAGCTGTAAATGATATTTACATGTTCAAAAAATGCCCAAAGTGCATCATTAAAGTGATGCCGCATTGCAATTTTAGCATATTTCGGAATCAAAATACGACCGTAAACACATAATGTGTAATGCCCCGCGCAATACAGGTGATTAAATCTCTGCACAGCGCCTAGAGAGAAAAGGTTTTTCTAGAGTAGTCATTTCCCTTTCGTCACAAGTGTGTCATGAACA
>BMAW01060630.1:327648-381476 GCA_019974015.1 Nephila pilipes | reverse complement strand
TCTGAGAGGCAATTTACCTCTTTTTATTAAAATGTTTTTATCGTTTAGATCTTTTAAAGTACGGGTTGGTAATATTTTATCTTAATCTTTTATTCAATTTGAAGGAGTTCCTCAGGGGAGCATTTTGAGCCCCACTCTTTTTATTTGTCATCTGTCACCTATACTTTCTCATCTACAACCATCTGTACATGGTTCATTATACGTTGACGATCTGCAGATTTCCTGCGAAGGATCGTCACTGCGTATCATTGAGCGACGACTTCAGACCGCAGTCAATAACCTGGTTACATGGTGTGATGCTAATGGGCATAGTATTTCTCCCAGTAAGAGTAGTTGCGTGCATTTTTGTAGGAAACTGGTTTCCTCCCTGAACTTGCCCTCAGGGGCTTACCTACTTCAGGTAAGTACGGGCTTCACGAACCCGAGGGACCTGAGTGATCTCTTTCTTTCCTATGGGGTTTATTGTCTTTGGTAAACACGGGTGACGCGCCCCCGGGATACCCTAGCGTTCTTTCTCTGTTTTCGACCCTCCTGCTTGTCTTAACATTTCTCCTTTCATTTTCCTTTCCTCTTTGTCCAGAACACAGTTTCTTACGCTTATAAATTTCATTTAACGGATATATTTTGTTCAAATTTACTTCGTCATATTTTTCTTCTATTCAGGTTTGTTGATATCCATTTTGTTTTCCATTTCCCTTTTTTTCCCGTTGGCTTGCCAACCCGCATGTTTGCCGTGTGCGGCGTCCCGTAAGGAGGAAAGTGGGATCCTGGGGATACCTTTTGCGTTCCCTTTGGCCCATGCTTCGCTGTAGACGGGTGGCAGGACTGAGCCCGCTTCTGTCAATCGGCTGGTGGTAAGTCTCTTTGCGGATTCTTCCTCAAAGAGACTCTGCTGTAGGGCTAGTGCTGCAGATAAGGGGTGCATCGGGTTTCCCGGTGGATCCTCGCCCTGTTGCTGCAGTGCTATATCCTGGTTGACCTTCAGGTAAGTGCCGTGCCTGGCAATCGCTAGATGACCGGCAACTGCCTCCCTCGTTGGACTCCATGGTGGGTGGAGGCATACCAGGATGAACAAACTCTTTCTTCTATGGATCCTACTTTTTCGTGCCTGGGTAAAGGCCTTAATTTACCCACAAACATTAACATAGATAAAACTGCCCAACAATCTCCATTTGCTATACAGAAAGCGTTACTTGGTATCGGTGGTGAACCGAAATCTGTCAAAAAATTAAAATCTGGTGACCTGCTTATTGAGACAAAAACTGCTTTACAATCGAAATCATTTCTGTCCGCAAAAACCTTTCTGGATTCTCCTCTCCAAGTCTCTCCGCACAAATCTCTCAACTCCTGCCGCGGTGTAATTTCGGAACCTGACCTGTTGTGCGCATCCGAAGCGGAAATCCTCGATGGATTTTCCGATCAGGGTGTCACTCAGGTCAGAAGAATCATAATTAGAAAAGAGAGTTCGACTTTCCCTACTAAACACGTAATTTTAACTTTTAATAGTCCTCAGTTGCCTTCATCTATCAAAGCAGGTTATATTAACTGCAATATTCGGCCCTATATTCCGAATCCTCTGCGCTGTTTTCAGTGTCAGAGATTCGGACAATCAAAATCTGCTTGCAGGGGACAATTAACGTGCTCCAGGTGTGCGTCCGTTGGACACTCTTCCACGGATTGCCAACTGGAGCCCAAGTGTGTTAATTGTTCCCAACTTCATACTTCAAACTCAACAATATGCCCAAAATGGCAAATGGAGAAAAAGATCCAAGAAATAAAAACCATTCAGAATATTTCATATCCCGAAGCACGCAAATTAATAGTTCCACCACTTTCTCAGACTTACGCTCAAGCCACTAAATCATCTATATCAACGTTCACCCAAACCGATCCTTCCGTTACAAAAGTGATATACCCGCTCTTCACCGTCTTAAGCCATTGTCTTCCCAATCAAAATCGAATCCTTCGTCTTTTCCAACGTACACAGTAAATACATCATCGTCATCTTCTCAGGCAGATATTTTGCCTTCAATAGTTAATATAAAAGCTACTAAATCTGTAAATGCTCCTAGATTTAAGCCAAAAACCAAAAAGAAAAGTAAATTAAATAGCCCGTACCGAAACATTTCACATCCTACACAAAACAATAAACCGAAAATTGATATTAAATTAAATGCTTATAGACCCAAAAAAAGTACCTTACCACCTAATCTTGGAGATGACGATGATTGCATTTTATACGATGTCAATGATTCCTGGCTCATGGATGCCATGGACCAAGTAGAACATACTAACTTGAAGCAAAAGAAAATTCGTATTAAATCTTAGCTTATAGTGTTTTACATTTTTATCCCTTTTTAGTCTGATCTGATTACGTTTTTATCCATTTTAAACAGCGATTTCCTGTCGTAATTATTAACATTGATTTTAATTTTCTACTAATTGGTCCCAATAGGATTTTTAATTTTGCCTAAGCTCTGTGTTTTATCTACTTTTTATGTATCACCTGGTTTGGCGCAGCATAGTCATATCTGGCTCTTGCGCCATAAAATTCTAAAGTCACTCACATTCCTCCCTGAACTTGATATATGCATCCGTGATACGTCTATTCCGGCCGTCCCTGACGTCCGCTTCCTCGGAGTAATTTTCGACCGCAAACTCACTTTCCTTCCACACATTTTACATCTGCGGAAGAAACGTGTGAAATCCCTCAACGTCTTGAAGGTGTTGTCCAACACCCCTTGTGGGGAGCGGATCGAACCCCATTACTCCGAGTGTATCAGCAGGTGATTCTGTCTCGGATCGACTACGGATGTATCGTCTACGGATTTGCCTGCAAAACTACCTTGCGGAAGCTTGACCCAGTCCACCATAATGCTCTGAGAATCTGCTGTGGTGCGTTCCGAACGTCACCTGTGCAGAGTCTCTGTTTCCTCTGTAACCAACTGCCTTTGGCTTTGCGGCGCCTGAAAATGTCGCTCTACTATCATTTCAAAATGTCATCTCTGCCATCTCATCCATCACAAAACATTAATACCAGCCCGTCTTTAATGAGATTATACAGTGCTTGTCCTTCTTTCATCCGTCCTTTTTCTGAAAGGGTGAAAGACATCATCGAGGAAATCAGCCTACATGACTTGGGTATTCAACAAAGAAATTTTCTTAAATTTCCACCTTGGAATGTGCCAAGATTTACTTACCATAACCCTTTTGCTTTATTCAGCAAATCCAACACCTGTTTCATTGTTCTCCAGAGAATCTTTGCCTTCCATCGTTGTCAGTATGAGGATATTATTCCTATTTACACGGATGGATCTAAGGGAACTGGATACGTCGGCTGTCTTATCGTTTCAAACGTCATCAGGCACAGTTACCGGCTCGACTCTTCCTGCAGTGTCTACACTGCCGAAGCAGTCGCCATCTACTGTGCCCTGAAATTAGTCGAGAAATCCAGTTCTCGAATGTTCGTTGTATATACTGACAGCAGGAGCTTCCTGGAAAATTTGGTACATCTGCACAATCGAAGTCATCCTAACGTGGTTGAAATAGCTGGCATTATTTGCCAGCTTTATAGCAGGGGTTATGACATAAAATTCTGCTGGATACCTTGTCATGTAGGTATTTTAGGAAATGAACAAGCGGACTCGGCTGCACGTTCGGCAACGA
This sequence comes from Nephila pilipes, assembly GCA_019974015.1. Classification (NCBI taxonomy): domain Eukaryota; kingdom Metazoa; phylum Arthropoda; class Arachnida; order Araneae; family Nephilidae; genus Nephila; species Nephila pilipes. The sequence continues at coordinate 377,810 of BMAW01060630.1, read as the reverse complement.
ATCCTCTGCAGCTCGCAGTCCCATTTGAGGACATTCGACGTCACATTTTAATTCTCATTCACAGACATGGCAGGAATTGTGGAGTCTTCATATAAATAACAAATTACACTCTGTGAAAATGATCATTGAATAATGGCCTGTATTTCCGGTGCGAAGAGCCGATGTCAGAATGACTCGCCTTCGCATTGGACATTTTCGTTTTACACACAAACATCTTTTGTTTGGAGAAGATCCTCCCGAGTGTCCTTCCTGTCATGTCCCTTACTCTGTTCATCCCATTTTAATTGACTGTCCGGTGTTTGATCATCATCGCCGGACTTTTTTTCATTCATCTGTTTTAAAACTGTGACTTGGTGGGAGAAACACCCCACCATAATTTATTTGCTTTTTTACGTCATATTGGCCTTTTATACACCACATTTGATTTTTAACTTTTAATCTTTTGTGTGTTATTTGTGTTTGTCTTGCATTTTTTAAGGCTGTTACTTATTAAATAGATTTTAACAAGTGTTTGGCGCAGCATATTCTACTTTGGCTCTTGCGCCATTAAACCCTACAGTTACTCACTCACTCACTCACCCAGGAATGTCCTCATAATGTCGTTACACTGTCCACATCGTTACAGGCTGTGGCTGTGCGAATTCATACTCGCACATTAATCACAGTCTGCTGCAATTACCTTCAACCAAACGATGATGTGTCACAAACGGATTTAGACTGACTAGTCGTTCAGTTACCAGCTCCCTTCCTTCTAGGTGACTTTAAAGGACACAGCCCTCAGTGGGGGTATGATGTTACAAATTCTCGTGTTTTGCAGATCAAGCCGTTGATCTGTCTGGTCAAAGTCTCTGTCTGCTGCTCACCGACGAGAAGACGTATTTCCATGCTCATAATAGGACATTTCATTCCCTTGATTTAAACATTTGTTCACCGATACTGCTACCGTCGATGAATTTAGAGGTTCTAAATGATCTCTATACTAGTGATCATTTCCCTCTACTGATCTCCCAGGTTTATGGTAGTGGGGTGCGCTTACGTCCTCCCACATACCGCTTGCTTCAACTGGGCAGATTGGGATTTATTCACACGGCAAGCAGTTATTACCGGTACAACTATTTAGGTCAGGATATAAATAGCTCTATCCGAAATGTCACTGCATGTATCGTGGACGCTGCTGATACAGTGCTACCGAAGAGTACAAATTCAAAGCGGAAGATGAGTAAACCATGGTGGAACATTGATTGGAAAACATCCTATCGGGAACAATGGAAATTGTGGGGTATCTTCAGAGGATATCCCACAACAAAGAACCTCATAGCCTTTAAAAGGGCAAGGGCGTTTGCTCGCAGAGTAAGGCGACATAGTCAGAGGGAATCATGGATCAGGTATGTCTCTTCCATCATATCGTCTACCACAAGTCAACAGTTATGGAGAAAGGTAAAAGCTGCAAACTCCCTGTATCGGGAATTTTCCATCCCGATACTGGAAACTGCAAATGCTGTGCATTCTTCACCTGTCGAAGTGGCCAATGTCATTGGCCACTGTTTTGCTAGTGTGTCAAGCTCCGATTCATACAGCGCTACATTTTTAGCAACTAAGAATCGTTCTGAGCAGACACCTATCAACTTCAGGTGTCGGCAACCACTTTCTTATAATTGTGACTTTGACATGTGGGAATTGAGAAAGTCTCTTTCCTTGGCTTACAATACCAGTCTAGGCTCTGATGGAATAACATACGATATTTTTCGCCACATGAGAATGGATTTACTTGTCAGTCTCCTTTACCTATTCAACCGAATATGGAGGGAGCACGTGTTTCCTAGCCAGTGGCAGGAAGCAATCGTTATTCCTATCCTGAAGCCTGGTAAGGATCCAAAGAACCCTCTCCACTATAAGCCTATCGCTCTGATGAGTTGCCTGTGTAAGACCCTTGATTGTATGGTCAATGCCCGTCTCGTTTATGAATTGGAAAAGAACCAATACATTCCTCCGTTTCAGATTGGCTTCCGGAAAGGGAGATCCACTTTAGATAACATCCTATTACTCGAAAATCAGATCCGTTCTTCTTTTGTACGGAGGAATCATTTGGTTTCTATTTTCTTTGATATCGAAAAGGCATATGACCGTACGTGGCGCTATGGGATTCTGCGCACTCTTTACGATTATGGTCTGAGAGGTAATTTACCTCTTTTTATTAAAATGTTTTTATCGTTTAGATCTTTTAAAGTACGGGTTGGTAATATTTTATCTTCATCTTTTATTCAATTTGAAGGAGTTCCTCAGGAGAGCATTTTGAGCCCCACTCTTTTTATTTGTCATCTGTCACCTATACTTTCTCATCTACAACCATCTGTACATGGTTCATTATACGTTGACGATCTGCAGATTTCCAGCGAAGGATCATCAATGCGTATCATTGAGCGACGACTTCAGACCGCAGTCAATAACCTGGTTACATGGTGTGATGCTAATGGGCATAGTATTTCTCCCAGTAAGCGTAGTTGCGTGCATTTTTGTAGGAAACGGTGTCTCGACCCTGTTCCGGACATTCGCATCCGTCTTACATCTATTCCCGTCGTCCCTGACGTCCGCTTAGGAGTAATTTTCGACCGCGAACTCACTTTCCTTCCTCACATTTTACATCTGCGGAAGAGGTGTGAGAAATTCCTGAATATCTTGAAGGTGTTGTCCAACACCTCTTGGAGAGCGGATCGAACTTCATTACTCCGAGTGTATCGTCAGTGATTCTGTCTCGGATCGACTACGGATGTGTCATCTACGGAGCGGCCTGCAAAACCAACTTGCGGAAGCTTGACCCAGTCCACGATATTGCTCTGAGTATCTGCTGTGGTGCGTTTCTTACGTCACCTGTGTAAAGTCTAAGTGCTTTGTAACCAGTTACCTTTGACCTTTCGGCTTAAGAAGCTGTCTCTTAATTATTTTATCGCATTTCTTCCGTTTAATTTCATCCTCTGCAAACAGTTCATATTAGTACATCTTTACGGAGACTTTGTGACATTGGCTATTTGCGGTTTCTCTTCACTAACCTTGGGGACTTTCAATTGAGATTGATTGCTTTCACTATACAACCTTTGCCCAACCAAAAATGAAACGTGATGAAGAACGTAATATGCAAAGCAGTTAGGATTGAAGTGAAGCGGTTAAATTAAGAAGTATATAAACTCCATCTGAAGGAGGATCAGAGAGGCGTTGTAGTGAGAGGAGGTGAAGTCTAAGTGCTATATAAGAGGAAGGCGAATTTACAGATTAGTATTAAGGTCCGAGTATAGTCTACTCGGTTGGATATTGGTTTTAGTATTTTCAGCAGTTGTTCCAGATTCGGAATTGCAGTTGATAAAAAGATATTGGTAAGAAACTGTTAGATTGTTATTGGTATGTTGAATTAAAGCGATTGTAAACTTAACCTGGAGAGCACAATTATTAGTGTCATAATAGATATATTTTAATAAATGATGAAAGTTGTTTTGGTGGTTCTGTAATTGTTTGTGTCGTAGTATTTAATATTAGATATTAGTGATGGCACAAGATAACGCCCGGGTCGACCGGGTGTTACACTGGCGCCCAAACGTTCCCACCCCTGGAGTAGGAGCGGCCGTGTTTCCCGTTGAGTTTTTCGATGGTTCGGGGAATGTTAATGACTTTTTGTCTAGCTTGGAGGATAACATAAACTTCCATGGCATACCGGAGGCCCTTTAACCGGCATATTTGAGGAATCATCTCACAGGTCGTGCTCGTGAGTGGTACTCGGTAATAGGTGAAAATTTAGTTAGAGGTAAAGATGGAGGTATCGACGGTTTAAAGCAAGCCCTACAGCGTACTTTCCCTGCTGTGAGAGACCGCACAGAATTAGAGGCAGAATATTATGGGTCTAAGCAAAGATCTAGTCATTCGCCAGTAGCATTTATCTTACGAATGCTTAAGGTTGCTCAGTTGCTGAATTTTGTGGTTACGGAGGCGACAATAGTGCAGCACATAATGAGCCGCTTGGCTCCAAATGTGCTGGACTATATTGAGCTTAGGAATCCCACTACTAAAGTCCAACTCTTGGAAGTAGCGACAGCATACGAGTCGCGTCATGCATCTTATAACCCACCACATACAGGAGAACTACCAACGCGCAGGGTATCAGCAAGGTAATAGTAGACCGAATTTTGATAGAAGGCGTTCTCCAGATAGAATACAAGATAAGGCCACAATATAATAATGGATATCGCCAGCAAGGAAGCAGGTATCCACCTTCAGGGTCAAGGCAACAAAACTATAGGAGGTTAAACTATTAGACGATCGAATAGAGGGAAGTCCTCGATCGCGTGCATGGCAAAATCCTCCAGTTATGGCTAACACCATGAAAGTAAGACCCATAGATATTCCTCATATACCCGTTATACTACATGATACATTTATAACAGCATTATGGGACACGGGAGCTGAGAGACCGTTTGTATCACTTGAACTGTATAATCGCTATTTTCACTTTGTTAGAAAGCTAGAGTAAAACCTCACCGTATTTACGGCGCAGGGAGCTACATGTAAAACCCTGGGGCGCGTAACCTTATCAGTATGCATAAGAAATTTCAGTAAGTAGTGGCAGTTTCATGTAGTGGAAGGATTGCAGTACCCTTGCGTTCTGGGTGTGGATTTCATGAAAGCGTCTAAGATTACGCTGGACTTTGAAACAAACACCTTAAGTATACCTGATGAGGAGATACGACAGGTTGACAGTAAGGAGGAAAAAAAGGTCGAAATCGACCTAACTAGAACTGGTTTGCTGGAAAACCAACAACAACAGTTGCAGCAGCTCTTCAGGAAATACGCGGAGTTATTCTCAGATCAAGCAGGTCTCACTCATGTGCTCTACCACGAAATTGACACGGGAGATCAACCTCCGGTAGCAACACGACCTTATCGCTATGATAGAGTCAAGGAAAGCATAATAGAACTTCACATGCAAAGAATGTTGGAGGAAGGAACTATTATGCCCATTCAATCCCCATATGCTTCCCCTGTGGTGTTATGTAGAAAGAAAAATGACAAACCGGTCGATTCCCCTGACGGGTATAGGTTCGCAATAGACTATAGGAAACTGAACGCTATCACTAGGTACCCTAAGTATCCATTGCCAATAATCGATGATCTATTAATGAATATTCAACAAAACTGTATAATGTCCACGTTAGACCTCAAGTCTGGGTATTTTCAGTTGGCTATCAATCCCCCGGACATACCTAAGACGGCGTTTGTCACAAAAAAGGGACGTACGCCTTCAAAAGGATGCCTTTCGGATTATCAGGAAGTGTACCCACGTTTCAGCGAGCGATGGACATCATATTAAAACCGGTAGTCGGAAAGTTCGTGTATGTTTATATGGATGATGTTATAATTACATCAGAGTCGTTTGATGATCATGTCCATCACCTGGAAATAGTTTTTCAGTTGTTACGGGACGCTGGGTTGACTTTAAACGCTGAGAAATGTCATTTTGGGCAAGAAGAATTGAAATATCTAAGAGTGATCATAAATAAGAATGGGGTGCACACTGATCCTAACAAAATTAAAGCTGTTCTTGACATACCCGCACCGAAAAATGCACGACAGGTTTCGAGATTTTTAGGCATGACGGGATGGTACCAAAAGTTTATCAGGCGGTACTCCGAACTGTGTGAGCCATTGTACGCACTTAAGCGTAAAAAGATCAAATTTCAATGGACTCCTGAGGCACTAAAGACTTTTGACACGCTAAAAGGAGCGTTGACTTCTGCGCCAGTTTTACAGTTGCCTAATTTAAATGACCCTTTTGAATTGCACACCGATGCTAGCTCAGTAGGAGTAGGTGCTGTTTTGATGCAGGGTGAAAGGCCCATAGCATATACTTCGAGAACGCTAAATAGGGCAGAAAGAAACTATTCCATTACGGAAAGGGAATGTTTGGCAGTGATTTGGGCTTTGCAGAAATTTAGGTCGTACTTTGGGCATTGTCGAACAAAAGTGGTAACGGACCATGCAGCGCTGACTAAGTTAACAAACGGAAAAAATCTTTCAAGTAGGATGATAAGATGGGCATTAAAGCTGGCCGAATGTAACATAGAATGGGAACATTGGCCAGGAAAGCAGAATGTGGTGGCCATTATGTTATCTAGACAAGCCTTTGAAGGACAGGCGCTTGAGGGTGTCTCTTGCACCATTATTAATTCGCTAGTATTAACGTCGAGAGAACAGCTGATAGGTGAACTGAGGCAGGACCCGGAGTTGGGTCATATTTATCAGTATTTGGAAAACCCGGAGGATTCGGCAATAAACTCGGGAATATGTGAAAATTGGTCCCAAGACTTTAAACTAATTGATGGTATTCTTTTTTATACAAAACTGCTAACTTCTAAACACGAACTACGGACTTATATTCCGCAAACTTTGCGTGAATCAGTATTGAGGGAATTTCATGATAACCCAATGGCGGGTCATTTTGGCATAAGAAAAACCTATGCCAGAATAAAAGAGTCGTGCTACTTTCCTAAAATGAGGAAAATCGTAAGCGAATATGTTTCAACGTGCGACATATGTCAACGCTATAATTATAAAAACGCGTTTCCAGCTGGACAATTAATTTCTTTAAAAACGACGTACCCAAAGGAACAAATTTCTTTAGATTTGTTAGGACCGTACCCAGCCTCGAATCCTGAAAGGCATCGTTTCCTTTTAGTAATCGTCGATAATTTTTCTAAATGGGTCGAATTAATTCCTTTACGAAAAGCTTCAGCTAAAGCAGTGGCCACTGCCCTTTTTAAAAGTTATATATCTAGATATGGAGCCCCAATTAAAGTAGTCAGTGACAACGGACCCCAAATCATTTCTGAAATATTTGAGGAACAATGTCGCACCTTGAACACCGAGCACATAAAAATTACGGCTTATAGGCCGCAGGCTAATGCTTCGGAAAGAGTCAATAGAAATATTGTGCAAATGATTGCCAGTTACGTGCAATCAAATCACACCTATTGGGACCAATTTCTGCAACAGTTTGCCTATGCAATTAGAACGGCGGTGCATGAAACAACAGGAAAGACCTCAGCCAAACTGTTTTTAAAACGTAAATTGATAACGCCCTTCCAAAAACTGATACAAGTCCCCGAGCATGGAGACATGGTATGCAGGGATATTGAAAAACTCTTGGCAGAGGTTCAGCAAAGAACTGAGATGCAGCAAAATAGACAGGCTCGGTACTACAACAAGAGAAGAAGGGAATGGACAGTTAAGGTAAATGATCTTGTATTAGTTGAAACGCATCTAATTAGTTCAGCAATTCAGAAGAGGGTAGCGAAATTCCAGCCCAAATTCGAAGGACCCTTCAAAGTGGTTCGAGTGATACAAAACAATGTAGTGATTCTAAAGCATGGGAGGGAGACCACGGTCAATATTGACCAAGTCAAACTATACCACCAAAGAAAAGGTAATAGAGAGGGGGAGTTGGTTGAACAAAATGTCTATAGGGAGGATCGAGAAACACAGTCGGGACATAGCAGGCAGGATAGCTATGAGGAGAGCCCAGAACCTCAATCAGTTAGACATAAGGGTAATTCGAGGCTAGACCGCCGAGTGCCACAAACGAAGCGGAAGACCTCAGTTGAGAGTAATGGGAGTAAGACGAGAAAAAAGCGTTTCTTAAGGAAAGAGATAGGTCACAGCCAGCAGGGAAGCAGATATAGGGATAGGGCAGGCAAACGGCAATTATCTAAGAATTCAACCTCCTCTCTAAACTCTCCGCCTCCAAAAAGGAAAATGCCCTTAAGGTTGGACACGAGACGGAAAAAGCAGCCAACGTCATCACTGCATAATTCCAGGCCAGCCAAGCGTTTTCCAGTGCAGTTGAGAGGAAGACGAGAAGATACGGCAATCCGAGAGGAACAGTCAGATGGAGCCACCTACATCCGACAGAGAGAAGAGAACCTCGCCACAAGACGAGAGCAGACCACAAGGAGTCCTTACAATCTTCGCAGCAGGAACAGGCATCGAGGAGGGGCATCCGATATCTCAGCAGAGGAACGAGCCTTTTTTTAGAAAGAATGAGGAATGGAAAAGAGATTCAACTGACCGAGAGCCTAGCCCCTCAGGGGGCTCATTTACCTGAGAGGAGTACGGCCTTCACAACCCAGAGGTACCTCAGTGATCTTTTTCTTCCTCTTTTTCTCCCCCCTCTTTTTTTCCTGTCATGTGTTTTGTTTTGGGGGGTTTTCCACTTGATATTTTATATCAGGTGGAAAACAGTTTAAACTAACTTAATTTTATTTCTTATCAGTGTTTGTATTAACTCTTGTGTTAAAAAAATATAAAAGTAAAAAAAAATGATAAAAATATTTAAAAATAAAAAAAAAATATTTGTGGTGTCTCTACTAAAACACTAAAAGGCCGACTGCGTATCAATGCCGATTTCCTGCACGCCTAGCTCTGGCAATACGGGGCCCCAGTACCCCTCATGCGGAGGTACCTAGTGGGAGACCGCATGGGCGTGATTGGAAAAGGCCCTGGTTGGGGAAGGGTGCGCGAGGTGAGGAGTTGCGTGCGCCGTCGGTTACAGTTTTGGAATGTCATCCTCAAAATGTTCCCAGAGGGAGAGCCTTGATTGCATGTGGCTGGATGGTGTGACCTCCCTCCCATTGCAAGAAATCCTCCTCGGCTTCGGCCTTGGACCTGTGCCTCTGCCTGGGCACGTAATGGGGCAGTTCACATTGTCCGGCTGGAACGAATCTCTCCGTCGGATACTCATTTCCGCGTTAGGAAAGGGTGGGGAGATGGGTCTGGTGGGGACCCATCGAACTAGAAGTCTGTCCGTGAATTTTTTTTTCTCTAAAGGCAATATGGATACAATTAAAGGAAAATCGTTTTTGGCTCTCAAAGCTATAAAAAATTCTTTAAATTTGAAAAATGAACCATGGGCTGACCGTATGGAACGTTATGATAATGCAACTGTAGAAAACTCGGACATACCTACCGAAATTATGAACTTCCGTTTCTTTTTAATAAAAAGAGATACAGAAACCTTTGCTACCATATCTCCCTTTCTGATCCAAAAAGGAATTCAGGGTATGGTAGGAACTGTTAAAGACATAAAGAAATTGCGCTCTGGGGACATCTTAGTTGAAGTGAATGATTCCAAACAAGCTCAACTTGTTATAAAGATGAAATCCTTTGGACCAAATCCAGTGACAACTTCGACACATAGAAATCTAAATTACTCTCGTGGCGTGATATCCTCAGGAGAATTCGAAAACATGTCGAAAGAAGAGATCATGGAGAATTTGCAGGACCAGCTGGTTTGTGGTGTCCGGAGGATTACGATTAGGAGAGATGGTAAGGTGCTTAACACCCAGCACCTCATCTTGACCTTTTCGACCCCTACCCTGCCACAAACTGTTCAGGCTGCATATTTCCGACTCCCCATCCGACCATACATTCCAAACCCACTGAGGTGTTTTAATTGTCAGCGATATGGCCATTCCAAGAATGCGTGTAGGGGACAGTTGACATGCGCTCGCTGTACAGCAACAGGACACGATAGTGCTTCCTGTACCGCTGCAGAGAAGTGCGTCAATTGTCAGGGCAACCACCCTGCATATTCACGTTCTTGCCCTAAGTGGACAGAGGAAAAGGAAATAGCTACGGTGAAGACACTGTAGAATTTGTCGTTTCCCGAGGCTCGCCGAGTAGTCGCTTCCCGTACCCCTGTACAGGGAAAAAGCTACGCAACGGCACAACCCAGACTATTAAAATTTCAAAATCTACGCAATTTCCTGAACCTACCCCTATCACTAAGACTAAGCAATCTAAAAATCAGAAAGCGCAACCTACCGAAAAGACGCCTCAACCTAAGACTCTGCAATCAAAGAAAATAAATATTTTAAAAAACCCTTCCTCTGCAAGGTCTCATCAGACTAGGCCATTGGCCAGGTCAAAGGCTTTGCAGAGACAAAAATTAAAACTTTCGGGGAAGAACAGCGTTCCTCGCAAAAAAAACTAGAGTTATTGACGGGGATGCGGTGGTTTTGCACCCATCTCCTGAAGATTATGACTCCATGGGGGTCCTGGAAACGGGACCTTCCACTTCCAGTGCACCCATTTAATGGCTTTTGTTTCCTGGAACTGCCGTGGTTTACGACCCAGACTAGAGGATCTCAAATCCATTATATCTACGCACCAACCTGTCTGTGTTGCTCTTCAGGAAACTTTTCTGAAGAGTAATATGAACACCCGTGTGCGTGGATATCATTTTGTACGACTGGATGTTGATGCAGCATCATCTTCTTCTGGAGGTGTTTGCATTTTAGCATCCCAGAACTATCCTCATAACGTCGTTACATTGACCACATCGTTGCAGGCTGTGGCTGTGGGAATTCATGCTCGCACTTTAATCACAGTCTGCTCCATTTACCTGCCACCTAACGATGTAGTGTTACAAATGGATTTAGACCAACTAGTCGATTAGTTACCAGCTCCCTTCCTTCTGCTTGGTGATTTTAATGGACACAGCCCTCAGTGGGGGTATGATGGTACAAATTCTCGCGGTCGGCAGATCGAACGATTGATCACTTATCACAGTCTCTGTCTGCTGAACACCGACGAGAAAACGTATTTCCATGCTCCCACTGTTTTCATTCCCTTGATCTAGCCATTTGTTCACCGACACTGCTACCGTCGCTGAATTTAGAGGTTCTAAATGATCTCTATAATAGTGATCATTTCCCTCTCCTGATCTCCCAGGTTCATGGTAGTGGGATGCGTTTACGTCCCCCCACTTACCGCTTCAACCGGGCAGATTGGGATTTATTCACACGGTTAGCGGTTATTAACGGTACAATGGTTCAAGATCGAGATGTTAATGACTCTGTCCGCAATGTCAATACCTCTATCGTGAACGCTGCTAATGCAGCGATTCCGAAGAGTGGAACATCACAGAGGAAGTTGAGTAAACCATGGTGGAATAAAGAATGTCAATCCTCCTACCGGGAACAAAAGAAATTGTGGGGGATGTCTTCAGACGATATCCCACAACCGAAAATCTCATAGCCTTTAAAAGGGCAAGGGCGATTGCTCGCAGAGTAAGGCGGCATAGTCAGAGAGAATCTTGGATCAGGTATGTCTCTTCCATCAAATCGTCTACCACAAGTCAACAGTTATGTAGAAAGGTAATAAAAGCTGCAAACTCCCTGTATCTGGAATTTTCAATCTCGATACTGGAAACTGTAAATGCTGTGCATTCTTCACCTGTCAAAGTGGCTAATATCATTGGCCACTCTTTTGCTAGTGTGTCAAGCTCCGATTCTTATAGCGCTATAATTTAAGGACTAAGAATAGTATTGAGGAGACGCCTATCAACTTCAGGTGTCGGCAACTACTCTCTTATAACTGTGACTTTGACATGTGGGAATTGGGAAAGGCTCTGTCCTTGGCTAACAATACCAGTCCAGGCTCTGATGGTATAACATACGATATGCTTCGCCACTTGAGCGAGGATTCACTTGTCAGTCTCCTTTACCTATTCAACCGAAGTAATTTTCGACCGTAAACTCACTTTCCTTCCGCACATTTTACATCTGCGGAAGAGGTACGAGAAATCCCTCAACATCTTGAAGGTGTTGTCCATCACCTCTTGGGGAGCGGATCGAACTTCATTACTCCGAGTGTATCAGTCGGTGATTCTGTCTCGGATCGATTACGGATGTGTCGTCTACGGATCTGCTTGCAAAACTACCTTGCGGAAGCTTGACCCAGTCCACCATAATGTTCTGAGAATCTGCTGTGGTGCGTTCCGAACGTCACATGTGCAGAGTCTCTATGTCCTCTGTAACCAGGTACCTTTGGCTTTGCTGAACCTGAAACTGTCGCTCTATTATCATTTCAAAATGTCATCTGTGCCATTTCACCCATCACAAAACATTAATACCAGCCCGTCTTTAAGGAGACTGTACAGTGCTCGTCCTTTCTTGATCCGGCCTTTTTCTGAGAGGGTGAAGGTATTCATCGAGGAACTCGGCCTACATGACTTGGATGTTCAGCAACGAAATTTTATTAAATTTCCACCTTGGAATATTCCAAGGTTTATTTATCATAACCCCTTTGCTTCATACAGCAAGAGCACCACTTGTCCCATTGTTTTCCAGAGTATTTTCGCCTTCCATCGCTTTGAGTCTATGGATTTTATTCCAGTTTATACGGACGGATCGAAAGCAACTGGATATGTCGGTTGTGGTGTCGTTTCAAATGACATCAGGCACATTTATCGGCTTGACTCTTCCTGCAGTGTCTACACTCCCGAAGCAGTCGCCATCTACTGTGCCCTCCAATTAGTCGAGAAATTCATTTCTCGAAAGTTCTTTGTATATACTGACAGCAGGAGTGTCCTGGAAACATTGGTCAATCTGAACAATCGCTTTCACCCTATTGTGATGGAGATTAGACATAGTTTGTTGTTTATATAACAAGGGTTATATTATTAAATTCTTTTGGGTCTATTGTCATACAGGTATTTTAGGAAATGAACAAGTGGACTCGGCTGCACGATCGGCGACGATTCCTCTGCAGCTCGCAGACCCATTTGAGGACATACGACGTCACATTTTAATGCTCATTCATCAGACATGACAGGAATCTTGTAATCTCCAGACTAATAATAAATTATATTTGGTGAAGCCAATCATTGGAGAATGGCCTGTTTTTCCAATGGGAAGAGCTGAAGTCAGATTGAGTCGCTTTCGCATTGGACTTTTACTGAAGAAATCATAAGCTCTCACAGTATTGATAAAGTGGCGCAAGATATAACTAATATAATTATGAACAGTGCCAATGTTTCGATTAAAATAGCCTCTGACAAACCAAAAAAACAATAAAAACCGTAGTGGAATGAAGATTGCCAAATAGCATTGTGACGTGTCTATCCGCGACCTGGTCAAATGAACTCCTTTGTGCTGTATGTGGAAGTAAATGTTATAACTACTTGAGTTTTTTAAGAGATTTTCTTTGATGCAACTCTAAAAACATATTTCTATTGGAAGTGCCAAAATATAATCAGCCTTTCACTGTATGAACATTATACCAAAATCAACAATAATGGACAATATACTAACATCTGTTGAGAAATGTTAGTTTCTCTACCTTAATTTGTAAATAGATGTTATAAATTCCTAATTTAGCGTATTTCTTGGCGCGTTTTTAAAATATCGCCAAAGTGGCGCCAAATGCGGAATTCTCTAAGTCCGCTTGGGGAATTTTTACTTCTTAGCAGTTATTTCTATCAGAGGACTTCCTCCGAAGAAGAAAACGTAAACATGCAAATAAGACTGGAATGTGTATATATAGTGTAAGCGCAGCGGAGAAGCGTAGCGGGTAGAGAGGGGATTGATCTCTAGTTGAGTTGTTCTGTAGACTTGTAGCTTGATTGATTAATACAGTAAATTGTTTTAGAAATGTCGACCTTTCATTCCAATTCTTCCTACCAATTATTCTCATAGCATGTAAAAATGAGAGAAGGTTGTTGGAAATAAATTACTCGGATCCCGCCAGGAGGCGCCTTGTCTCGTGTGAGCGCGAGCGCACGGGTTCATGCGTAATATTTCGAAGAATGCTATTGGATCTTGACCACTTAAGGCGGGTTTTTTTGCTTGTATTGGATATAATTGCTCCTGACCGCATAAGCGGGTTGAATTAAAATATGGACTGTTTGGTAGCTTGTATAGTTTTATAAATTGTATAAATATTCGATTATGTGTGATTGGCACGTGTATTCCTTAAATAAATGTGTAATTGAAATAACTGCTCTCCCTATATATTTTGGACTTGGTGGATAAGACATCTCCAACAAAGGTCATGGAATATTTTCAAGCGATATACTACCGTAAAAATTTTTGTTGCTTACAAAAAATACAAAGCAATTTTTAGGAAAATACGACGCATAAGCCAGAAAGATTCCTGGCAGAAATACGTAGAAAGTATAAATAGTAGCATAACAAATAAACAATTGTGGGACAGAGTTAAACGAGTCTCTGGAGTTTTTACTAAAAGACAGATTCAGATATTAAAATTTAACCACCAGATAGTTTCATCTTCAAAAGACATAGCCAATACATTAGCTCTCACGCTTTCAAATATTTCTAGTCCAAATAATTATTCCGAGAGCTTAAAATTGCAGCGGAAAAGAAAAGGATAAATTTTATGACTAGTTACAATTTACAGTATAACACTGATTTTTATTTTCATGAATCGCAAAATGCTCTTACGCATGCACATAATTTATCTCCAGGACCAAATAACATTACCTACAACCTCCTAAAACATGTGTCATATAACTCATTAAAACATATTTTAATGTTTTATAATAAAATTTGGAAAAAACACGTATTTCTTTATTCATGGAAAATAGCTACTATAACCCCTATTTTAAAACCAGGTAAAGATCCTACAGATTACAGACCCATAGCCCTCACTAATTGCTTGTGCAAAATCATGGAAAAAATGGTAAATACCAGACTTATGTTCGTTTTGGAATTTTCTTTTTTATTTGTTCTCCATTCCAAAGCTGCTTCAGACGAAACAGGTCTACTCTTGATAACCTTGTCGCTTTGGAAACTCAATTAAGGGATGCCTTTGTACAAAATAAACATCTTGTCTCCGTTTTTTTCGATATCGAAACGGCTTACGACCGCACATAGAGGTATGGTATCCTCAAAGATTTATACGATTATGACTTGAGGCTAACCTGCCAACTTTCATTCAAAAATTTTCAGAAAACAGATTATTTAAAGTTAAGGTAGGATCGACTTTGTCTAATATTTTTATCCAAGAAGAAGGAATTCCACAGGGCAGTGTATTGACACTTTTACACACTTTTTATAATAAAAATAAATAATATAGTTTCAAATATTCCTCCGTCTGTAAATGCTCTTATTTATGTTGACGACCTGCAGATTTTCTACATGGGTAAAGAAATGAACTCGATTGAACGACAACTTCAACAGGCTATTAACAAAATAATAAAATGAACAAATGAAAACGGCCTTTCCTTCTCTCTTACAAAAATTGCTAACGTTCATTTTTGTAGACAAAGGAAACTTCATCCTGAACCTGAAATTTATTGTAATAATGTCTTAATTAATGTGGTGGACGAAATAAAATTTTTAGGACTGATATTTGATCTTTCGCTCTCATATTCTTAACCTAAGAAAACGATGTAAGAAATCACTGAACATTTTAAATGTTTCATCTCATACTTCATGGGGTTCGGACCTCACATGCCTGCTGCGTATTTATCATGCTGTTATTCTTTCAAAGTTTGATTACGGTTGTGTGGTGTACGGTTCAGAAAGAAAATCCGTTTCTGTAAACTGAACACCGTGCACCATGCTGCTTTCAGACTTTGTTCCGGAGCTTTCAGAACTTCCCTAATCAAAAGCATCTATGTGGACTGTTGCGAACCTTCTTTAGATGCAAGACGACAAATTTTGTCCCTTCAATATAATTTTAGAATTTTGTCTTCCTCAAATAATATTGTATCATTTTCAAATAAAAGTTTATTTTTAGATACGCTATATGGTGCTAAGAAACTTTCCATTTCTCCATTCCATAGAAAAGTAAAGATTTTAACCGATGGCTATGGGCTATCTGATGTCCCAATCATGAAAGCAGAGGAAAGGTTTTCACCCTGGTACGAACATAGTTTTAATTTTAAAAATCCTTTTCAAAATTTTAAAAAATCAGACGCAGCTGAAAATATTTTTATTCAACTTTTTAATGATTTCGTTCAGCAATATCCAGATTTTAAACACGTATTCACTGATGGTTCAATCATCGAATCATGTGTGGGCTTCGTTTTTAATTGACAATTCACTTCATAGTTTTAAACTTCATCCCTCGTGCTCCATATTTACAGCAGAAATTTCAGCTATTCATAAAGCTTTGGACAATTTGTCGAGTCGGCATGATGAGAATTTTCTTTTATTCGTTGATTCTATGAGCACGTTAGAATCCTTAAATCATCCTCATCATTCATCTCACCCATTGATCATTAAAACTTTAAAAACTTGTGATAAATTAAGGTCTCAAAACATCGAACTATTATTTTGTTGGATACCATCCCGTGTGGGTATCAAAGGCAACACTATAAACGATAGTGCAGCTAAATCAGCATCGAATGAAGTAAACACCACCTTTCCTTACTTTGATGCATTAAAATATATTAAAAGAACTATTTATGATCACTGGCAAGATCAACGGAACTTGGAAACTGATAATAAATTACATAATGTTAAACCAATTATTTCTCTTTGGCACCCTTTTTTATGTAGAAGGCAAGATGTTATTTTAACTAGACTTCGTACTGGACACACGAGGTTGACACGCAGACATCTTTTTCTTGGAGAAACTCCTCCAACGTGCAACCATTGTGTTTGTCCCTTGACTGTGAGACACATTTTGATTGAATGCTCTGCGTTTAACTTTGTTCGTTTTGGACATTTTAAATTGTATACTCTTTGTTTAATTCACTTGGTTGGGAAAATTTTCCAACCAAATATATTTAAATTTTTAAATGACATTGGTTTTACTTCATTCATTTAGTTCTATTACTTTCTATCATTCTTTTTACTATGCTGTTTACCAATTTTTAATCGTTTTAAACTAAAACGAATATAACACATCAATCAATAACTCCCGAGACTAACCCAGAGATGGCGCTCGTAGTAAACCAGTAACCAGGTCTTTCTAGAGTACTAACCTTTGCTTGAAACGTGTCAAAATTTTAAGTCGATCGGACCAGAAACAGCTGAGTTATCGAGGTTGGAGTAAAGTCGTTTTGTAGTTTGTTTAAAAAATGGAAAAAACCGAGTTTCGTGTTCTGATAAAACATTGTTTTTTAATGGGTAAAAACACCGTGCAAGCGAAACAATGGATTGAAAAATGTTACCCGGACTCTTGTCCATCAAAAGCAACGATTTGTCGGTGGTTTGCCGAGTTTAAACGTGGTCGTACCGACACAAATGACGCGGAACGCTCGGGTAGACCTGTGGAAGCCGTTACACCGGAAAATGTGAGTGAAGTGACAAAAATTATAATGAAAGATCGTAAAGTGAAGCTCCGTGAGATTGCTGAGATGACACAGATATCATATGGAAGTGTATTTACTGAAAAAGGTTTTTTGAAGTGAATTGAAAAAGGTTTTTTCCAAGTGGGTGCCACGATTGCTTTCGATGGAACAAAAACAGCAACGAGTCGATGATTCAGAAAGCTGTTTATCACTATTTACTCGCAACAAAAAAGATGTTTTGCGAAAAAAAAAAAAAAAGATTTGGAAAAGCGTTGGAACGATTGTATCACCCTAAAAGGTGATTAACAAAAGGTGTTATGTTGATGAATAAAAAAAAAATTGCAAAAAAATGTTGTTTTCAATGTTAGTCTCGGGAGTTATTGATTGATGTGTTATATATATATAGTTTAATCTCCTAACCTTATGTTTGGCACAATATATCCCTAGAGGATCCAGCTCCACAAATTGAACCAACCAACCATCGCTTCGGACATACTCGATTTATTCACAAACATCTTTTGTTTGGTTAAGATGCTCCTGAGTGTCCTTCCTGCCATGTCCTTTACTCTATTCATCACATTTTAGTTGACTGTCTAGTGTTTGATCATCATCGCCGGACTTTTTTTCTATTCATCTGTTTTAAATCTGACTTAGTGGGGGAAGCCCCCCCACCATAATTTATTTGCTTTTTTACGACATATTGGTCTTTTACACCACATTTAAATTTTAACTTCTTATCTTTTGTATGTTTTTTTGTGTTAGTCTTGTGTTTTTAATGCCATTACTGTCTAATCGATTTTATTTAGTGTTTGGCGCCGCATAGCCTACTTTGACTCTTGCGCCATTAAAGCCAACAGTCACTCACTCACATCACAATGGTTGAATTTCGACCAGTGTGACGGCTGATATCACAGAACAGTAATCGACTCTCTTGATAGGCAACAATTCGTCCTCTATCTAAATCCGGCACTAGCTGGTAAGCATTTCATCCTCTTAATCGAGGCATAATACGATATTCTGAGCAAATTCGACCTTACAAAGCGCTTTCCGAATGAGAAATCCGCTGCACAACTTTTCTTTAGTGCAGTGCTTCAAATGTCGTTCTTCCCTCCAGTATCATTTAAATGCCTTGAAATACTAATCATTTGCATTTCTTAACCTCTTCTTCCTTTCAAGAGATTTAAGCTTTCGTCAGATCATTCCTTTTGGGCGTTGCAATTTTAATGGCCAGCAGTGTACATACTACCAAGAAAATGCCGAGGTTTTTAAACTTTTCAGTATTTTCCTGGTAGAGCGATCCCTACCTTATTACGATTTCGATTGTTGACCATGAATCACCAAGCGACCGAGATGTATCGTCAAATTAGAAGATTAGTTTAGTTTTTATTAACGTCGCACTAGAAGCAACACGAGGGCTATTGGCGACGGACCTCGTAATTTTGAACCACGGTCAAGTGACGAGGACGACACCCGAGCTGGCACCCCCCTCCTAACATCCACGCCACATCAACGGGAGGACATTGGGCCCCGACAGATTTAACATGCATCAGCCCCAGCTACACGGCGGGTCTTTGGCGGCCAAGGATGGAACCCGTGATTGAACGAAAACCGCCGGCCATGAATCCGAAACCTTGACCACTAGGCTACCGCGGCCGTCAAATTAGAAGAGAGTGAGTGGCAGTTGAGTTTTATGACGCAAGAGCCAAAACATGCTATGCTGCGGAAACCATGTTAAAATCAATTAAAAAAACATTTTGAAAACAAAGCACAAACATAAGGCGCCAAAAAAGGAGAAAGGTTCCAACTTCCAATATGGAGTAAAATGCCAATTTGTTTCAAAAAGCAAAGATGTTACACGCGGTGGGGGGGTCACATCCACATTCCCACATCAAGTCAGATAGATTTAAAATTGATGAATTAGAGAAAACACGATGATTGATCGGACAGCGGCAAATTAGGATGGAAGTTTTCAAAGTTGCTGCTCCTGAAGAAACAGAACGCAATTGTATTAAAAACTGTTGGTTTTTCATTAACGTATTTTATATTGTATTAGGCTCTTATCGTTAACGTTTCCGCATGAGTTTTCTTGCTTCTTATTTTTTTAAATATTGTTAATAATTTTTAATTTACGAAATGGATGTAGTCTCATTTTTTCAATAACAAGTTTTTTTTTTTTTTTACCCGACAAACGATTATTTGAAACTGTCGTCTACATTGTTTCTTGATGCGGCTGAAACCATCGAGATGCAATATTAAAAGTTATTAAAATAGACTAGTTGTTGGAAATAGGATCATTAGCTCCAGAATACCTTCCATAACTTATTATTAACCATTATGTATTGCTGGGCAGAGCAATTGGCGTTCAATAATTGGGGTGAAAAATAACTGAATATGTCTAAAAGGTCAGTAATCGATTGGAACAATTACACGAGAAAATAGTGTTCTCTACACTTGTGAAAACATTCAATAAGCAAATTGGAAAACTTGCTAAAGTTGAGATTGACGAAAGTTTACTTATCCGAAAGTTTACAATCCAAAACAGTGGATTCTCGGGGGAAGATGAAGAGGGTTTACTCAAAATATCGAATAGGAATGAAATTCTATTTTTGGGAAAAATTCATGATCAAGTACAAGAAGGATCAGCGATCTATTCAGACTGTTGATAGGAGCACAAAACAGAAGCTGGTTTTAGTCATTTTACTGTGAACCATAAATGATATTGTTCATAACCAAAATGTCAGGTTTTACAAAGTGGCTTAGTAAGAGATAACAGGGCACGGCTCGGAATCTCTATTCGTATCAAGCCGAATTTATAAGGGGGAAATACAGGGGGAAATGTGACATGAAATATTAAAAGCAATTTCTGAAAAATGGCTTGCAATGTACGAGTACGATGTCGAATATTTATGAAAGTTTATTCATAATGATTCATGCAATTTTAAAATTCCATATTTTCATACACAGAATAATACACGAGTAAGAGGAAAACCGCGGAAGGTGCACAACAAGTGTTCTTCAAGCCCTTTCACGAAAGCTGTTTTAGAAGCATTGATGGAGCCACCGTAGTTTGTTCGCAGTGGACCAGATGATTTGATTTCACAGAGCTGGCCACGGTTACTGATAGGACCCCGAGTGATTTCCTTTTGGGGTTTGTAACAGATAATGTGTATGCAACACTATTACCACAAATTTAAACTTTAGATTTCTTCTGCTGTACAACCCATTACCTATGATGCTTTACAAGGCGTTTGGCAGGAATTTACAAATCCACTTGACATGATACGTGTAACTAAAGGAAGTTAAATCGAACAATTCTCAAAAACTTAAATAATACATCATTGCAAAGCAAAAATATATTGATCTTTTTGCGTCGTTTATTTATGAAAATAGCATTTTGGGATTCGATTTATTTTGAATAACCCTGCAATTTATAAAACATTTATTGGTATGTTCATTTTATTTCTATGCTTAAATATAGAAAGGTTTTCCCTTGAAGTCACGAATCGTAAATTAAATCTCATTTAAGATTAAGACTCCTCTTGTCATTGACGATAAAAAAGCTTAACTTTCTTCCATAAAAACTAAAATTCTTAACAAAGAAAAATATTTGCAGATGACAAAGACTTGCACCAATCGATTCAATGAAAGCTGTCAACCAAAAGTTTGTATCGTTCTGAATAGCTTGATTAGGAGAATGGTGAAAATTAGAGGGTAATCGTCAATCCAGCGTCTTGCCGGACCAGAGAGTATTTACACTAAGCCTAAATCCAAGAAATTACGGAAAAATGAGTACCTTAGTTAAATATTATCAATAGAGTGCGTGACTGTGGCTTATGGTGCAAGAGCCAAATCAGGCTATGCTTTGCCAAACATTCGTTAATAATTCTACGAGCTTTACTCAAATTAAAAATAGATATAAATAAAGAAAAAAAATGTAAAACACTGAAAAAGGTTGAAGTCAAATATAATTTTGAAATCCAAATCTGTTTAGAAAAGCAAAAGGAATATGGTGGGAGGTTCTCCCAATATTATCAAATCAACACTTTGGATGTATTACAGTATCACACACTATTAGAGTTTCAGAATTATTATGAGATATTTTCCATTTTCCTAAATCGAGCTTCAATTAAAAATGCTCAATGTTTCTGAATTATACAAACTGCTTTGCATCATTGTTTTAAATTCAGCTCTAAGGAAACACTTCCCTGACAAGGTTTAGTTCTTAATTAGAAACATAACTACAAACTCAAACACTCCACCCTTAACAAAGCAAATCATCAACAAATATTGCACATTTAAGGAGTGGTTAGGAATCTTGCAAATCAAGAACCTTCCTTTTCCCTAAGGGTTATATAATCAGAACACATTTACATGTGAATCATTTGTCTTATCTCGAGTAGAATGGTAATTCTATACATCTGAAATCTTATGGACATGTGATCAAACATCCCATTTTATGCAATTTTGCGAAAAAAAAAATATTAGTATTAAAAATTCTATGACTGAGATACATACGTGACAGCCAAGGATGAGCGAGAAAAAGCTATCACACCGACTTACCAGCCGGCAGGTGAGCAAATTTCATGCTGGCGTCTGAACATGACAGCCCTCCCGAAACAGTTAACGCCACACTTACAAGCAACACGAGGGCTGTTGTTGTAAGCTTGACAAGGATGACCAATGGCTAGGAGGACCTGATATGGTACCTCACAACAAGAAGGCCACGCTAGCCTAGTGGTCAAGGTCGTGGACTAGCGGCCGGCGGTTTTCGTTCAGTCGCGGGTTCGATCCTTGGCCGCCAAAGACCCGTGGTGTAGCCGGGGCTGTTGCACGTTAAATCTGTTCGGGGCCCAAAGTCCTCCCGTTGGCGTGGTGGGGATGTTAGGAGAGGAGGTGCCAGTTCTGGTTTCGTCCTCGTCACTTGACCGTGGTCCTTCGCCAATAGCCCTAGTGTTGCTTCTAGTGCGACGTTAATAAAAACTAAACTAAACCTCACAACAAACTTGTACACCACATCAAGAGGATTTCGAGCTTCAATATATTGTTCAACAAGCCTCACTACATGGCGATTCCTTAATGGTATCGGGGTTCGAACCCACGACTGGATGGAAAAATGGTAACCGATATTTCGCGACCATGATCAACAGGATACCGTGGCCTCAAAAATTCTGTTAATGAGGTTATATAGTGGTGGTTTACTTTTCTCTTTATGATATATATATATATTAAAAATTCTAAATATGACATCAGGGTTGGAGCAATTTAAGCTGATATTTTCATCCTGCATTACCATAAATCTCTATAGATAATGGGCAGAAAACTAGACTTTTCAAGGAGGTTAATAGTGCAAATACTCGAGTGATTGAACGATCGACTTGAATGGCGCCAGAAGTCATATTTGGGTATATTGCGCTAAACAAAATGAAGCCTTGAGTGAGTGAGTGAGTGAATGTGAAGTTTATTGGCGCAAGAGCCAGATATGGCGATGCTGCGCCAAACAAGATTAAACTATGGTCTAGACGAGAAGTTGAAAAAAGATGAAAAATAGTTGAAAAGGAGGAGGGTCGAAAATAGAAATGGATCGCTAGGGTATCCCGGGAGTGCCATGTGGTGTAGGACGATGAAAACTCCAATTTCGAAATTTCGATTTTAAACTTATTTTTTCTAGAACAGAAGCAATAATCAGCGATACGAACTGCAGCGGAATTAACTGGGGTTGGCGATACATTTCATGGTAGGGACAAAATGGAATAGTACTAATATATTCGAAAGATGTTTTGCATACCTCTAATACGCGTCGTAATTTAATCAGTGGTGCTTACATAAACTTAGCAAATAATAGAATCCTTTGTCATGATATGGGATAGTTTTATATAATAGAAAAAGACGAGATTTTCAACTGTTCCTTGAGTAGATGAATTTTTATATTATGTATGCCGTCTATGTACCTTATACTGACTTTTAAACCTGAAAGTTTATTGAACTGGCTTATAGGCGAATTTATCATTAAAAATTTATTTTCTAAAATGAGTAAAGTTTTAGTTAAACCGGTTTAAAAACTTAAAAGGGTAAACTTTAATCTTGTTATATTGTTAAATGTATGCAATTTTTAAGCCTCGTGGCTTGTTAATGTTTTGTATAAAATACATATAGGTGTCCCTCTAAAATTAAAGGTAAAGTTACTTTTATAAAATTTATAAATAGTTCTTCTAGATACTTTATTGTATGTCATTAAAGCATGCAAAAATATTAGATTTCCTTTCAAAGAGCATTTTGATTTCACGGAAAACCAAATGAATAGAAAAGTGAAATCTGTAAGAACTGGCAACGGTTTGGAATTTTGTAGTAAAGAATTTGTGACTTTGGGAGGTTATAATAAATGTATAAAATTACAGTTTCTTTGCGACCCAAATGAAAGGCGATTAGATAAATTAGAAGTAGGCAGGAATAAAGCGAGGCGTGAGTGAGTGAGTGAGTGAGTGAATGTAAAGTTTATTGGCGCAAGAGCCAGATATGGCTATGCTGCGCCAAACGAGATTAAACTGTGGTCTAGACGTGAAGGTAAAAAATGGTAAAAGTGGTTGACAAGAAGAAGGGTCGAAAATAGAGAAAGATCGCTAGGTTATCCCGGGAGTGTGTCACCCGTGTTTACCAAAGACAGTAAACCCCATGGGAAAGAAAGATCACTAGGGTACCTCGGGTTCGTGAAGCCCATACTTACCTGAAGAAGGCAAGTCCCTGAGGTCCCCTGATATAATCCCCAGGGGCAGGGTGTCCATCTATACCCCCAGACGCTGGGTACCCATTTTAGTCGCCTTTTACGACATGCATGAGCTACAGTGAGACTATTATGTCATCCCCGGTCACCACACAGGTCAATAAAGCGAGGCGATTTATTCCTAAAATGAGTAAATATAAAAGCATATGAGTAAATATGCAAGTGAACATTAAAATAAAAAGATGATAAGGATTGGCAGTCCGAGCACTGCGAGTTGTTCAGTTAGGACTGAATTCCACTAACCGCATTAATCTACGTGGTTACTACGAAAAATAGTTCCGAAATCAACAATGAGTTGATTGATAAGAGATTGAAATAATCGAACATAATTTAGGACCGAGTCGGGAGAACTCTGGAGAGAACAACCTTTGTTATTCTGAGCTGATAAATAGTTTAGTTTACTTTTTATTAACGTCTCACTAGAAGCAACACGAGGGCTATTGGCGACGGACCTCGTAATTTTGAACCACGGTCAAGTGACGAGGACGACACCTGAGCTGGCACCCCCCTCTCCTAACATCCACACCATACCAATGGGAGTACTTTGGGCCCCGAACAGATTTGACGTGCATCAGGCCCGGCTACACTACGGGTCTTTGGCGGCCAATGATCGAACCCGCGACTGAAACGAAAACCGCTGGTTGCGAGTCCACGACCTTGACCACTTGCCCTACGCTGATAAATAACTTCGCTTGTTCAATGTAGAGTTCTCAAACTGCTTTTTGTAACTTAACTTAATATATTAAATTGAAATGGGGTGCAAGAGCCGAATTGTATCGGACAAACGCCACAAATTTGAATTTTTTCTTAAATAGGCTTAAAAATGAAGTGAACATTTGTATATTCTAAGAGTTGCAGAAAGATTGAACAGAGCTATTGCAGCAGGGATCCGAGAAATTTTGCTAGATAATGGATTGCAATTGCGATTTTGGGATCAAGCCTTTGTCCATAAACGCAATGGATGCGAATACAAATCGAGTAATGGTATAGCAGCATCTGACATACATTTAGGGTTTTTGATACCTGCCTATTAGTGAAACAACATGTAATTGAAACCATACGCGTAAAAGCAGAAACCGGAGTTTAGAGTTTGTTTGGTCGGAATTCACTGGATTGCTCATTTATTAAGATAAGAGGAATGTTTTGAAAATTATAACATTAAAACGGATGAAGTGAAACTTGAATCCCCCAGACAATGGCTGCCCATTTCTAGTAGCCTCTTACGACATGCATAAGCTACAGTGGGATTATTCGTTCACACCCTCTCACCACACAAGTTCACTTTATTTAGAAAAAGTCTTGAAGAATGAAGAAATTTAACAAAAAGGATATAAACTAAATTTAACAGATTTATTGACTAAGCCTCAATCTAAAGACAGAATAAAAGTTATTTTTATCGAAAAGTTTCATTCCTGTGGATCCGAATTTTGGATGAGGTGATGCAAATTTCTGTAAACCCTCCTACATGACGTCAAGTTTGACTCGTAGAAGTTAATCCGACGAGACCCCACATAATGGCTATATAAATAGAAAAATTTCTGAAGTTGAAGAGAAAGTAAGAATGAAATAAAGAGGAGAATAGAGTACGTGAGTTGCAAAACCGATCAAGATGTTATTTCGATTTTGGATTCCTTCGTAATAAACTTGCTTCTTTAAACTATTTTTTTATGGAAACATTTGCCATCACTTCTTTCAGATATGGCTATTTGGCACACAAACTAACCGATTTAGACATCTGGAGAAAAAGACTGTTGTCAAGAATTGAAAACCGAAGGATCACAAGACATTAAACCTCATGGGAAAGAAAGAAACCTTAAGTATTTGTGGTTCATGAAATCCGTACGCGCTTAAAAGTGAATGAGTGAAGTTTCATGGCGGAAGAGCCAGATGTGGTTATTCTGCACAAAAATAGATGCAACTGTGGTCTAGAAGTTTGGAAAAAAATATAAAAAGAATGATAAAAAGGGTCAAAAGTAGAGAAGAATCACTAGGATAACCCGGAGGTATGACACCCGCGTTAGAAAAACTGCAAATCCCATGGGAAAGAAAAATATCTCTAGAATGCCTCGGGGTTGTGATGCCCGAACCTACTTAAAAACAAATAACTGAATAACTCTAGTGATCTTTCTTTCCCATGGGGTTTGCAGTCTGTTTAACATGGTGTGACATGCCCCCGGTTAGATGGGGATGCCAGCTCGGGTGTCGTCCTCGTCATTTGATCGGGGTTCAAAATTACGAGGTCCGTCATCAACAGCCAGTGTTGCTCCTAGTGCGACGCTAATTAAACCAATACAAATAAAAATTCGTTGCCAAACTTAGACTTCTCAGAGTTTCTGGAACATTCTCAATTGTCCGTTACTGCATTTCTAAAATAGTAAAATAGTTTCTTTTTACGAGTTCTACCGTTGCTCACGTTTAGAATTCTGTTCAGTTTCTGTTATTTAATATCTCCTCCTGGAATTCATTTGTGTTTCTGCATTGCATATTTCAACGTATTTTCTGCAGCATAACCTGCTTTGGTTCTTGCACCATTAAATACTATAGTCACTAACTCTACGTATTTTCTCCCGAGTACAAGTTCTTTCAATGGCTGCTAGTATGAGTTCGAAAGAGCGAGTGAATTTACTTTGCAGTTTTTGTCTGATTTACAAAAAGGAAAGCATCCTATTTTTGAGTTTTAATTTTTATTAACATCGCATTAGAACCAACACGAGGGCTATTGGCGATGGACCTCGTAATTTTGAACCTCGGTCAAGTGACGAGGACGACACCCGAGCTGATACCCCTCTCCTAACTTCCATACTACGCTAACGGAAGGACTTTGGGCCTCGACAGGTTTAACGTGCATCAGCCCCGGCTACACAGCGGGTCTTTGGCTGCCAAGGATCGAACCCGCGACTGAACGAAAACTGAATCCGAAACCTGGAGGGATAGTTGACCACTGGGCTACCGCGGCCCATCCTGTTCTTGAATGAGTTATGAAATTAATTTCGTCCACCTATGAATGTCCTAAATGTGGTGATAATACGAGGTTGTGTGAAGGAAGTATTGCAATAGATGGTTTTGAATGGCTTTGCAAGAAAAGGAAATCTTTGTTTAGAAGAAAAGAGAATTATGTTTTTAGAAGCCCTAGGAGAGGTTCGTGGTTTTTCCACAGTCATCTTAGTTTACCTAATGTTCTCCGAATCACTAGATTATGGTTTGGCAGGTGTATGAATGCATTTCTTATGAATGAAGTCCATGAACATACCATCATGCATTGGCTTATGTTTTGTCTAGAGGTTTGTACGATTGATATAATTAAAAAAGTGAGTCGCTACGGATTCCTGGACGGATAGTTGAGGTGGAAGAATCAAAATTTGGAAAAATGAAAATATAGCTGAGGAAAGCCTGTTAAGGGTGAGTGAGAAAGTAAATTTTATTGGCGCAAGAGCCAGATATGGCTTTGATGCACCAAATAAGATTCAACTGTGGTCTAGAAGTGAAACTGAAGAAAAGACAAATTGGTTGACAAGAAGGGTTGAAATTAGAGAAGGATCGCTAGGGTTACCCGGGGGTGCGTCACCCGTGTTTACCAAAGACAGTAAACCCCATAGGTAAGAAAAGATCACTAGAGCGCCTCGGGATCATGATGCCCGTACTTACTTTAAAGAAGCCTGTTAAGGATGAGTGGGTTTTTGATGGGTTGAATGTGAGTGAATGTAAAGTTTATTGGCACAAGAGCCAGATATGGCTATGGTGCACCAAACAAGATTAAACTGTGGTCTAGACGTGAAGTTGAAAAAAAGATAAGTGATTGACAAGAAGGAGGGTTGAAAATAGAGAAGGATCGCCAGGGTATCCCGGGAGTGCGGCACCCGTGTTTACCAAAGACAGTAAACCCCATGGGAAAGAAAAAGATCACTAAGGTGCCTCGGGGTCATGATGCCCGTACTTACCTGAAGAAGGCAAGTCCCTGAGGTCCCCTGATATAATCCCCAGGGGCAGGGTGCCCGGCTATACCTCCAGACGCTAGGTACCCATTTTAATCGCCTTTTACGACATGCATGAGCTACAGTGAGACTATTCTGTCATCCCCGGTCACCACACGGGTCTTGATGGGTTGAAAGAGATTCGAATAAATTGTTTGTGACTGGTGTTGAAAGTCGTACGAAAGACGAGCTTTTGAAAGTAATTAAAGAATAGTTGTTGCCGGGGTCTACGATTGTTTCGGACTGTTGGAAATCTTATGACAGCATCTCGGAAGAGAAGTTTGTTCATTTACGAGTCAACCACACCCTTACATTCAAGGATCCCGATACGGGTGCGCATACAAACTCCAGAAAGTACCTGGTCTGCAATCAAGCACTTCCTTTATGCACAATTATTCCATGCAGGACGATACCTATAATGGTGTTTTGCAAGCCCTTATTGCCTTATATCCGGTGGAAAATAAATACGACCTTTAAAATTAGGCAAGTAAAAAAATTACTTTCTTTTTTTCCGCTTCGCGAACTTAAGGTTCCGCCAAAAAAAAAAAAATCTCGAAAAATCTCGCCAAATGGTTTGGTTAAATTACATTTTCTCTGAAAAATTATTGCATTCATATCTAAAAATTTTGGAGTATTTATAAACATAAGTCTGCAACTGGAAGTTCACCATAATTTCAAATTTACAGTTTAATAAAACTATATTTAAATACTCTTATACAAATTTCGCATGATTTCTTATCACAAATATTGTGCAATACTTGAAATTTACGATTAGAAAATTAAGTTTACTATAGAAAATAACCACTCCTCATAATGCGCAAAACAAAAACACTTGATGAAATAGGTTGAGTAAAGTTTACCAGAATCCTAAAAAGGACCCCTCCCTCCCTCCAAAAAAATATGCATTTTCTAAATGACATTTAGCGTTTCTTTTCAGTATTAAAATTAAATTTTCTATCATTTAATAATTAAATTTTAATAAATTGCGGAATCAGCAAAGAGCTACATGTAAAGAGCAAACTTAAAAATGCAAAATGTTAAGCCTCTTAAAGTTTCCTTTACATTAGAGTTCAGTTTACTTGATAAAAATTTATTAGTGTTCATTATTATGATTAATCAAATTCGTTGAAGAGTCTGACAATTTCCACAACACCTATGGATGTAAAGAAATCCAATGTTCATTGAAGCTCATTTGTTCGCGGGGAATGCAACTAATTTATTCCATTCTCACGAGAGTAGCATCAGTTACTTTGCCGAGCACTGAAAATTAGCGAAATAATCAATATAGACAAACGTTCTTTGTCGCAGTTTTGTCCAGATATTTTATAGTTCATTCCTTAAAACGTAACTAAGCTTAAAGTTTTCATTATATTTTCATGTAGAACAGTTCGCATTTCTTTGGTTTCAGGGACATACAAGATTTTTTGGAATGAAAAAAAAAAATGGACTTACTCGAACTCCATTTGCGACACTTAGAATATACATCGATTGTTGCAGAAAATTTCTTTTGAATAGAATGGAGAAAAATAATCAAGGAATATTTTTATTCTTATAAGTACAAATTTTTATTACGGAACATCCGAGATACTATAACAAAACGGACCAAACGCAGCAAAGAAAGTGTTTAATTCTCGGATCCTGGGGAAAATGATCATATTCCAGGACTGAAGTGAAGCATTGGTTGCTAATAATATGTCAAAAAACCTGGCTAGCGAGAAAACAAGTCGTAAAAGTAGAGACACGAAAGTGATGATGTCAAAAATGAAGAGAAAACTAAACACATATTGACAATAAAATAGCCAACTTATATGAAAGAAAAAGTAATTGAATGGAACAAATAACAATATTTAAATATCTAATAATTGTTATTTATAATTGCAATTTAGAATTTCAGTTCATAATGATCTTTAGTACAAGCTGTTCAGAATTCTAATTCAAGATTATGCATTGTAATTATATTTAGTAAAACTTTTCTGTATGATATACAATCAAGAGTAATTATATTTTTATAGATATATTGATAATTTAAAATGTATTAAGAATTAAAACCTTATACTTTAAGATAATTAAAATTTATATTTAATTTAGTGTAATTTTATTTTAAATTTTATATTTTTAATATAAATTTTAGGAATATTACATTTCGTAATGTTATTCAATTAAATTTATACTAGTCTTTCTTTTGTATATTTCGATGGTGACGAATAAATTCAATCAATGCAAAATGAACTTGCAACAATTTCAATATTAAATCTTTATCCAGAAACCACTTTTAAACAACCTGTTATCCTTTCACTCCAAATAAACGTAAATTATAATTTTCGGACATGCTTAATAAAAGCTCTCCAAGGCATTTAGCTATCAAAGCACAATTAGAGATTTAAAATAATGCGATTAAAAAGCAAAAAGAACTATATAACGCTTCTAAAATATTTTCAGTCACTTTAAGAACAGCAATCAAGGAACAAAACACGTGACTTCGGGACAAATGGTTTCCCGTTTCCCGAAAGAAAGGCTATCAGTGTTATCAAAATTAGCATGTGCAAATTTCTCTTCGCGTAAAGTTGTACAAAAAATAATTATTCAAAATGAATATTAATTAGCGTAAAGTAAGTTTACTTCCAAAACGCCGTACTCCACATAAACACTTATGATCAAGGAAAGAAAATAGCTTCTTCAAATTCCTAATGCATTTTTTATTCTCACTAACAAGACATTTTTGAACAAAAACGTTGCTAATGTAAACAAATAAAATAAGATTCTGCCTTTAGAATAAATTATTAAATGAAATATTCATATGGGAACAGACGACTAGTTATTAGAGTAGACAATACTCTGTTCCAATATTCATATAAAAATAGACGCTAAGCTATTAAATATATCTTGGCAATGTAAAACAATTCAAACTAAATGCATGTATTAAGTCAATATTTTGAACCTAACACTGTATCTCTTATTTTATGCGTGTACATTTCGGTTGATTCCCTTTTTTCAAAACTTCTAAATGTTATCCCATGCTAAGAATATTCCATAATTTACTCAATTAAAAGGGCTAATAACTTACAATTTGTTATATTGTTTCCTGATGTAAAATTTCAGGTGAAGAATATGGGTATATGCAGCGAGTAATA
Organism: Nephila pilipes; assembly: GCA_019974015.1. NCBI lineage: Eukaryota > Metazoa > Arthropoda > Arachnida > Araneae > Nephilidae > Nephila > Nephila pilipes. Next base: position 346,847 of record BMAW01060630.1, on the reverse strand, counting down.
TTCATTTGAAATTTCACAAGGGAAATAAGTTATAAATACATCTATCATACTCGTAATGTATTATTTTATGACTACATTAAAACTACGAAGCACACTTTTTCAATCCTGCTTTCGAAAAGATTTAATTATTTTATTCAATAGCACCAGTTATTTTTAACTTATCATTACGGCAGAACCAAAATATATAGAAGAAATATTTCACACTTCAAGTAAACACATTTCTCTAGTCCCAAAAATTCAAACTGTAGTAAAAATAAGCAATGTATGTACCGATTTCTTTTACATATACGCTAAAATTATGAGCCACTTGATAAGAAAATATTTTTAAAAAGAAATGACGTACTTACTTTTGAGTAGGCTATGTCATCCACTACCAATATTCAGACAATCCAAGAGAGACAATGATTATTTTTCAATTCGAATTTAAATTTTAACGCAGGTATCGCAGATTTAGATTCGCATGTGCAATGTTGAGCAACTTACGGGTCTACCACATTTGACTACAAGCCACGAAAGAGGATCGCCAAAAAATTGCTAAGCGTGAAGACTAAAATATATCCCTTTAAAAGGTGAAATTAGAAACAAGAATTTACTTTGTAAAATAATTTTTAAGATCTTAAAAATAATTGGAGTAGGTATAATTATCGTTGCAGATATATGTATTAAAACATGCATGTTACAAACTCATTATGGGAGCATTATTAGTTTTATTTAATAAATATTGAGGTACTTGTGGGTGGCCACGGTATCGTTTGTGCTGATCATGGTCGCGGACTCGAGACAATTGGTTTTCGTCGCGTCGCGGGCTCAAGTCCTGATGCCACGAAAGACCAGCCGTGTAGTCGATACAGATGCACGTTAAATCTGACGGTGCCCAAGGTCCTCCATTGGTGTGGTGTGGAAATTAAGAGAGGCAGGTACCAGCATCAGTTCACCGAGGCTCAAAATTGCGAGGTCTGTCGCCAATTTCTCTTGCATTTTTCTAAAAGTTTTCATTTAAATTATCCAATTATTGAAGCGAAACGCATTTGACTGAAATCCATGTGTTAAAACCCTAATTTGCATTCCAACCTTTAATTTTGTATTCTTACAGTTCGTCAAATTACCCAACAAATTTCATAACTGTTTCAATATTTGACTACATTTTTAAATTTCCAATTTTTCTTATCGTCTGCTTGTAATTGTGTACCTTGTATATATGCCTATATTTTTGTCTATTGACTCATTTCTGAGTATTTCATTATTCCTTTTTGAGTGCATTCCTTGTACGAACGGTGAGTCTGGCTGTTACCGATGAGACTGAGTATATTGTCAGCAGAAAATTGTAACGTCAATGGAATACCGATTGATATACATTCTAAAAAAAAGGAAAGAAATAAAGATTTAAGGCTTGGGTTTTCTTAAACGTCACTCTAGAAGCGAAACAAGGGTTATTAGCTATGAACCTCTCAATTTTGAACCATGGTCAAATGACGAGGACGAGACCTGAGCTGGCACTCTTCTGTTTACTTTCCACTCAATAATAACGGGAGGACTTTGAGCCTCGACAGATTTAGCGTGCATGAGCCTCGGCGATACGGAGAGTCTTTATTGGCATCAACACGAGAACCAACGACTCGACGAAGACCGTCGGCCTCGAGCCAACGACCATGACCACTAGTCCACCATGGTCACAAAAGAAAGAAAGAGAAAGGAAAATACGAAGTATAGAAGTATGACGTCACTTTCTGAAAACGCATTGTTAGCTTTTAATTCCTTTTCAATTTTAAAATTAAGAAATATTTCTATTCTTTGTTCCAGCCTGTACTTTTATATCTTACCTTTTACTGTTTTAAACAAAAAATTCTTTCTGCCAATGAATGTTGAGTGTGGGAATGATTATGTACTGGGGGTCCGGTTTGTCACTTTGAGTGACAAACCGGGTGAGTTCGGTCCCCTTGGGCATTCTACCATAGCCCTTACATGGCTGTTCAGTGCGAAGTTAATAAATATTCATAATCATAAATATAGCGTAAAATGTGATTGACCATTTTCACTTAACCAGAAAATATCGCCAAACATTGTAATTTGTTTGTTTTAGTTAATTAACGTCGCACTAGGAGCAACAAGGACTATTGGCGATGGACCTCGTAATTTTCAACCTCGGTCAAGAGACGAGGACGACACCTGAACTTGCACCCCTCTCTCCTAAGTTCCACACCACGCCAAAGGGAGGACTTTAGGCCCCGACAGATTTAACATACATCAACCCGGCTACAAGGCTGGTTTCTTGTGGCATCGGGCTCGAACCTATGACTCGATGAAAACCGCCGACCACGAGTCCGCTGCCTTATCCACTAGGCTACCGCGGCCACGAACAATGTAATATTCTGTCAATTATGAAAATGCTTCTTCACTTCCCTTTTCCAAAATATAACAATTTGGGACCTTTATAAGTAAAAAACTGAACATAGTTGATTATTTTTGGATGTCAGGAATTTTGGTGACATAAAAATGACCTAACTGATATGGAATGTCAATGTTCTTGAAAATGGACATGTTGTGGCAATTCAACGTTAAATTTCGCAGCACGTCTTAAAACATTAAGGGAATATATTGAAGAAGGAACTGCCTATTTTTTTGGATTCTGAAAATCTTATGTCAATGTCCTCCTATTGGCTTGATGTGGAAGTTTGGAAAGCGATGTGCTAGATGTCTCTCACACAATCCCCTCGTAGTAGTGTCAGTGTGTCAGCGAGTGTGGCGCAGCATAGTCATATCTGGCTCTTGCGCCATAAAATTCTAAAGTCACTTACTCACTCACAAAGTGTCAGCGAGTGTTGACACTCGCGTGAATGGATGGACAATAAAGTATTGTTGTTGTGGTAGAACCAGGTGAGATCTTTGTTTCAGGAATACAGACAACAGTAATACAACAGTTAATTTGAGAGTATCGCTAAGTAAATTGATATGCTGACGGTAAATTGCGCAGATCACCAAAGTAACGCGACAGGATTTAAATGAATTAAAGGAACTGTCGTTAATAGTTAAAAAAATGCATGTCTGATCTTGTCTGAAGTTTAAAGATAAGTGAAAGATGTAAAGATAAGCCAAGTTAAGATAAGTAAATGACAATCAATGTATTGTTAATCAGTTTATTATTATTATTAAGAAAAGTAAAGAACGAGAGTTTTTAACAAATCAGAACAGGCATAAGAAAGTTTGTCAGTAAGAGTGAAAAAGTAGTAATGTAGACGCTTAAAAGTTATTCTTTCTAACACAATTAGTCAATCAATCATGTTCTGAGCAGTGTAATTATAATTGTACTAATTTATGGATGAGTCAATTAATTATATTTGGCTTAAAATATCTGCAGAATTTTGACTCCTCTACCGTAATGCTAAATAGGTTTTAAATTTTACATATTTCATCGAAAAAAATTGTATTTTTTTTAATGTTTCTAAGTTTCATTAATATATATTGTATAATTAATTGATGTATGCTTTGTGACGGTAAAACTATAAATGAAAACTTGAACATTTATCTCTCTAAAAAGGAGTTATAAGTTTAGGTTGGAGTCTTTGACATTAGGAAATTGATTGATTGCTAATAACGTCACACTTAGAAGCAATGCGATAGCTATTGACAACGGACCACGTAATTGTCAACTTTAGTCAAGTAAAGAGATTTGAAACAGATCAAATGAATGAATCTTTTGGTACTTGAGAAAAAAAAAATAGTAATTTGTGATTCTATAAGATCGCGGTTTGTGGTTTTTAAATAAGAAATTCGAGCTATAGAATTTTAGTATACTTCATTCGGCTTATCTGTGTTTCTTAGAAGATAAAACTCTTTATTTTTGCTTTGGAATATTATGCTTCTGAAATCAAAGCTTATTTTTCTCATCATGCAGTTTTAAATCAAAAACATTCTTTAGTAAATAAGAAAAGGAGATTTTAAACAGTCGGTGCTTCTTCCAATAGAAGGTTCTATTTTCGTAATGTTATTTAGAGTAAGGGAATTTTTTTTATTTATTTTAAGAGTTCGCAAAGATTATTCATCAGTTTAGTAAATCATTTATTTCTCAATAGAAATAAATGATTTACTAAACCGATAAATAATCTCTTTTTCTTCTTCACTTATGAGAACAAAACGATTTTTACTTTATTTAAAGAAAAGAAATAATGTCGTGTCATATTTTACAACAAATTTCGTTATAAACCCATCTCAAAAAGCTAGGTCATTTATGACTGTTAAAACTTGGCAATGACCCAGATTGTTATGTATTGCAGTTTTATAAGAAATCTTCATTTGAATTCAGGAAAATAATCAATATAGAGTCCCTAGTAAGTTGAAAAACTCCTCTTTTGCTTCAGAAGTTTTGACAAATTAGTAAACGAACTATAAAGAGAATTTGAAATGCATAACAAAACTTAAACCTTCTTCATTGCAACTGGAAAACATATCAGTCAAACAGAGCGCATGCATCGCAAATGTTTCATATTTTCATTGTAGTATGTTTTTTAAAATTTATTTCATATTTGTACACATGAAACGGTTTTAGATTTTGACTCCTAATTAATCATCGAGGGGGAAAATAAACTGTCTGTGATAACCTTTGCTTATCTTGAGCAGTGCTGAAGTTTGGCATTATGATGCTGACTCAGATATACTTCTAGGATGAAAAATTTTCCGGAATGGGTCAATTATAATTTATTAAAATTATTTAAAGAATTTTTACTTTATATTTTCTTTCAATGTATATCGCTTCCAACTTGAATTCACAAACTTGTCCCGCTTTTCATATAACTGTTAAAAAAAATTATCGAAACCATTTTTGGAGTAGCTGTGGTAGCCTAGCCATGACAAAAACTGAGAGAGAAATAGAGTCATGGTCAGAAACTCTCGGCCAGCATTGTTACCGCAGGGCTATGGAATTCAAGTCCTGATCTTACTAAACACCAGTCGTGTAGTGGGTCTGATGCACTTTAAATCTGTAGTGCGCCTCTGTCCTCCTCCCCTAAAGGGCTTATTGCCTTTAGTTAGGTACGAGAAGCATGACCCTGAATCGTCTTAACGATCATTTTCTTCTCCATGGGGTTTACAGTCATTAGAAAACATGGGTGACGCTCTCCCGGCATACCATAGGGATTCTTCTCTATTTCCAACCCTTCTTCTTATCAGTTATTTATTTACTTTCTTTCCCTTTTTTTCAAATGTTTAAATCACAACTAACCTTGTTTAGTGCTGCATAACCGCATCTAGCTTTTGTGCGCTATCACACTTCACCATTATTCCTCATGTTGGAGTAGTATGGAAATTCTGAGAAGTAGGTGCTAGGTTAGGAGGTTCGCTCTCGAACTTCTTTGATCTGTCACCAATAGTTTACTTAAACTGCTGTTTGTAGAAAATGCAACACCATGAAGGAATCATCAGAATCAAATGAAATTCGCAGCAAATGTCAATTATAGGATATTATGCAAATTAATAATGTTTCAGGGCCATCGCGCGTGCGCGGCGCGCGCAGCGCCCTCTGAATTGATGCTGAAAGCGTATAAATAAAGTGCTGTAGCGGGACGTTGAAAAAAGTCTATGATTATTTGTTAGTGGCAAACGTTTAGTGAGACCTGAGTATGCCTCCACGACGGAAGAATAAGAAATTCAAGCAACTTACGGAGTTTGAACGAGGGAGGATAATCGGCCTTCGAGAAGGAGGATTTTCCTATCGCGCAATAGCAGCTCGTATGCAACGGAACAGTTCCACAGTGATGCGAGTTTGGAAGCAGTGGACCGACGAGCACCGAACAACTCGAAAAACAGGCACTGGACGACAGAAGGTGACGTCAGAGCGCGATGATCGACACCTGCTCCGCATGGCGGTGAATGATCGCACAGCTTCCTCCAGGCAGCTGGCAGCACGTTGGTCTACTGCTACAGGTGTACAATTGTCGGCTTCGTCAATTCGTCGTCGTCTGCTGCGCCGTGGATTGCGTGCAAGGGTGCCTTTATACAGGATTCCCCTCACGGCGAATCATCGACGGCTGCGTCGGCAGTGGGCTCTTGAGCACAGAGACAGGCGAGCTGATTGGCACCAAGTTGTCTTTTCAGATGAATCACGCTTCAATTTGTGGACCCATGATGGCCGTGTTCGTGTTAGACGTTATGCCGGTCAACGCTGCCTTCCTGAGTGTATTATTGAACGACATAGTGGTCGAACACCCGGAGTTATGGTCTGGGGTGCGATTTCGTATCATGGACGATCCAATTTGATACGAATTGAGGGTAATTTCAATAGCAACAGATACGTCCGTGAAGTGCTACAGCCCGAAGTCGTTCCTTTCCTTCAAGGCATCCCTGGAGCTATCTTTCAGCAGGATAATGCACGCCCACATGTTGCGCGGACTGTTCGAGACTTCTGTTCAGCACAACGCATGCAACTTCTTCCTTGGCCTGCTTATTCACCGGATATGTCGCCTATTGAGCACGTGTGGGATATGGTTGGTCGGCGTCTCGCTCGTGATCCGCGTCCTGCAGTTTCCAAAGACGAACTTTGGTTGCGCATACAAGCGATATGGAATTCTCTTCCTCAAGCAGATATTCAACATCTGTTTGACTCCATGCCACGTCGTATAGCAGCACTTATTGCAGCGCATGGTGGCTGCACCAAATACTGATTTCGGACGCTTAATTTGTTTCTTTTGTTTTGAAAATTTCATCATTTATTTGTATCAGTACAAGTCGTTTCTGCATTAAATTTCATTTGATTCTGATGATTCTTTCATGGTGTTGCATTTTCTACAAACAGCAGTATATTATTGGTTATCCTACCCAAATTATGCCTAATGTGGATAATCCATTTAAATTTTATCCATTTTGTTAAATGATGTTTTGCTGTGGTGATGGTTCATTTTCGAGAGTTTGATTTAATAGTTCTATACCTTTTGCACGAGTTCAGTCTCCTTGGGTGATTCCCAATAGCCCTAGTGTTCTTTCTTATTGCGACGTTAGTTAACCATCAATCAAAATACTCATTTTCAGCTGTAGAAACAAGCGAAATGCCATTCGTGCTAGATAGAAAGAATGGGTAGAATGTTCCAGAGTGGTAACATTGTGCCTGACAAGCTACTGTTCAATAATCAGGGAGCGACAGGCCGAGACATTGTCATACCTCTAAAATCAGTCGTTTTTATCTGATTGCTTCTCATAATCGCCTATGAAGCTCCACATTAAGTTCTTTACTGACAATTATTCGTCTGTTTATGCGTTTAATGGGTAGAGCGTACTCTTCAACTTCAACCGCGATGGAAAAGTAGGGAGTTCCCACTCCAAAGGTCTTCTTCAATTTTTGCGCGATCTTGAGAAAATGCTTATGCCAGTTGAGCTCTCCTCAGTGTTTTTCCTCACACTGTTTCTAAATGCTTCCTTCAGTATCTGAAGACTCCCTGAGAGTCTTTCTTTCTTTGCGCAAGTGCGGCCATCATACCTCCGAGATACCCAGGCAATCTTTTTCTTTTCCGTGGGGTCTTCCATCTTTCATAAAAACTTATGACCCACTCTAGGGATCCTTCGCCATTTTGCATTCTTCTTCATGTCAATCATTTTTTATAAGATATTTTTCTTGTTTTTTTTTAATTGTCTAGATCACAGTTGCACCTTGTTTAGCGCAGTTTAGTCACTCTAGATATTTGGTCATAAAATTTCACCTTCAGTAATTCACTCAGTATCTCAAGAATCTCAGATAGGGATTTCTCCTGCAAAATACATAGTTTGATATTGGCGCGTCTGTTTTGAAGACGATAATTCTCTTCTGACGAAAGCAAGCTGTAACTTTCGCCGAATTTAACGAACCAGAGGCTAAGCGCCTTCCTTAGGAACCTCAGGAATAGAAATTTCCCCTCCACCGTAGACATTGATTCTTGGAAATGTTTAATCCTAGCATGTATTTGACTCATTTGACCATAAATTAAAATTGGGAGCAATGTTGGAGATAATATATTGCAAAGTTCTTATATTCGCTAATTAATTGTAATGAGTTACCCGTATATCAAATAATAAATGCAAGTGAATTTCTGAATAATAAAACTCTTTTACTGAGTTTAAAAAAAAAAGGTTTCTTGCTAAAATAACTGATTATAGTGATACATTGTAAATCGGAAAAAGTACTCAAATGAATCCAAATGGGGGGGGGGAACGCCAGTCTCTTTTATATAAATTATTAGGTTTGTAGGAAAGTCCTGTCAGTTTAGGAAGTAAAAGAAATTAACACATTTTTAATAATATTTACAATACAACTTCAGTCGGTATATACAACCTCTTGTCAGCGTGATGGTAATCCGTAAGCATCAAAACATGAAAAATGTCTCGTATTTAATGGAAAAGAACTCAGACAATGCGTGGGTGACATTTGCTTTCATTCATATTTTTTTCCATCAAAATATTTTCCAAAGATAATTGGAGGATGCTGGGTTTAGGAAACGTCGACTAGCCACTTGGCCAGAACACTAGTTAGCGTCCCATACCCAAAGGCTACAGAAACGGAGACGAACATCACCTTATGGGCCCACGCGGGTAGACTTTACTATAAACAATAATATTCCTATAAATAATGACTTCATTTCATAAAACCATTCCGCGAAAACGAAAGTTTAAATGCACTTGAATTTCACTGTGAAGCAGTCATGATCCTCCCTTTTAAAGTGAAACGCTAAAGTTACACGGATATCTCCCTTAAGTCAAATAATAGTAAGAATGTCAGATTTTCTTTAGAGTAGAGATTTTTTGGTCCTTTTCTTAAAAAAAACACATTTCTTCTTTGCTATTTACCTTACAGTAATTCTGAAGATTTTGAATCTGTTTCTAACGTCTCAAGAATTCAAATATTACATACCCTCTTCATAATAAATAAACATCAAAGTAGTTAGTATTAGAAATGTAGATTAACTCGAATGATTTAAGATACTTTGCAGAATCATTAGTTTTTGTTTCATTATATATATTATATTCACTATATCACAGTTTCTGTCAATTGGGGTAATTGGAAGACACCGTAGAGTTTTACAGCTGTAAAGTTGAAAGGTCCTTAATAGATTTACTTCAATGATGACTGCAATCTCTTTTTTTTTTTAAAAGGAAAGGTGTGTAAGAAAGGGGACTATGCTAAAAGAACTTAAAGTTTCTTTTATTTTAGAGAAAATCAATTTTAAAGGAAGAGAGGAGAGATGACTATTAAAAGTGTCGAAGATTAACGATGTAAACTTTATTTATTGCTTTAAGGAAGATAATAACAATAAAAAATAACAGTAAGAAATAAATAATCGAGGAACAATAACAGCGAATAAAAATGTAAAACAATAAAGAGAATGAAGAGAGTTGCCAGGCATCTATCAAGAAAGGAACGTTGCTATATATTACTTTCGAAGATGTCCAAATTTAATTTATAAAAGTAATCAATATAATGATTATTATTTAACTATTTACATAATATATTTAATTAGAATTAATTTTGCAGTACAAATTTTGTACATTATTTTATCGTATCAAAGCTAAACTAACTGAATACTTAAATTTTATTTCTACTAAATAGACATATTAAATTGAAATACGTGTACTATTAATTATAATTGTTCCCTGTTATTGCACTTACTTAAACTCCATGATAAACTCCTCGTTATTTCAGAAATTCATGCAGAAATAAATAAAAGTAATTGGGAAATAACTGTGGATCTCTTTCAGTCAAACTTATTTATAAAAAAAAACTCCTCCCCTCATTACAAAAATTGTTCAATATAAATTTTTATATTTATTTTTTTTTCTCGTTTTATTGCCTTAGTAGTTAGTTTTGGAAATTTTCTTTATTTTGTAGCATTTAGAAAAAAAAGTTTCAGAATGGTAAGCTGATACTTTTATCTTTTTCAGATTTGAAACTTTTATCTTACTTTGTTTCCATTTTTTTCAGTTTTCCTTTTACATTACAATATAAAAATATTTCTTTCCAAATGCTAGAAACACTTTGTAAGTGAGACACAACTAGAGAAATCTCGTTTAGATTTTTAAGCAAATATTTTTTTTATTTATGCATGTTTCCAAAGAATAAGCAAATATTATGAATGTAAATAAGAAATTACTGATTTTTCATCATTAATTAACTTGATTGATTGTTCTAACAAGAGCTGGTACCTCTCTCTCCAAACTTCTACACCAAGCCAACGGAAGAATTCGAAACCTCAATAGATTTAATGTGCATCATCTCCGCTACAAGGTGGGTCTTTAGTGGCATCAAAACTCGAGCTCACAATTCGATGAAAATATGCTAGCCTTGATCTCGTAACTATAATTCGATATTAAGCATTTCAAACAAGAATGATAGTTTAAGCAGTAATGGAAGACATGAAGAATCATTGTATAATTAGAGTTTATTTAATGCGAGAGACTGGGATCTCGCTGGATTTCGATGCAAGAAATTTCATCATGTCCGATGCAGATTTAAAATGAAGTAACGAAGAAGAAAGAAAACAAGCAAAAGAAATCGATGAATTAAAAGATAATATTAAATGTAGTCTAAAATCTGGAAAAAGAAATGGAAAGGAACAAAACGCAAAAGTTACAAAAACCTTTCGAAGAAATTCGTTACATCCAAATTCGGTCACTCGAGCGAATTCTTCACTCGACCACTACTTTTGAAAAGCTAAAAGTTGGTTTTAATTACTTGAATTCCCATCAAAAGAAAGATTCGAATTCCCAAAACAGCTGATCAACGCACGACAGAAATACTACAAAAACCCGTAGCACTGATTATCACACATCACTGAACCAACAAAGGAAAGGTATTAAGAGTGCCAAGAAAAATAAAAAGCCCTACGCTCTTCACAGTCGGAAGACAAGGAACCAGCCAATGAGCTCCAATTTCGCTCTGTCTGTTATCACAATTCTGTATTGCTGTAAATTACTGTTTTTTAAAAATTTGCAAATACATTCCTTATCTGATAAATATCATTATCAAATCATTATCTTGTAGTGCAATTTTTTAAATTGTTATTTTATTATTAAGAAAGTGACTTAGCAATATGTAATCAAATGATGGTTGAGCACATAACCCTTGATTGAGTCCCTGGTATGCAAAAATTGGTTATTCTTTGAGCATGGAGCCAGCAGAACGCCGCGAAAGCTTAGAATTGACCAATCAGGAATGTTTCTTGAACATTCCTCTCACCCTACAAAAGGGAATTAACAATTGTTATTTTGGAGCTTTTTGGGGGGAGAGGTTGTGATAGAATACTTTTAAGCTATAAAACCAGTAGAAAAAAAAGGGATTTCCTCATCGCCTACTACAGTTTCATCGATAACCTTACAATGAGGTAGCGTATAGCAATCATAGTGATTCAGACCAAATCAGTTGGATATTGCTCGTCTTAGTTACTTTTTGACTGTGGAATAGATACGTTTCTTTTTTACAAGACTTTTTTCCAATTCTTTTGTTTCTTTACACAAAGCAAGGTTCTTAAATCAAATAACGTCATAAAGTAGCTACAAAAAATAGTTGACAGGAAAAAATGCGTGAGAACTTTTTATTCATACAGTACGGAAATATTAAAACAATTAGTTTTATTATTTAATTAATAGTTAGTCAAAACAACTAGTTATTTCTATAACTTTTCAGACAAACGAATGAAATTTAAAAGACGTCTACAGTTGAAAATTATGCATTTTTCCTTTTCCGCGAATTTAAGACATCATTTGCATATTTAGAAAGTTAATTTTCAACCTTTCAAATGTTCCAAAGGAAAATGAATTTTTTCGTTTTTTTTTTTTTCTCTAATTTAAGTGAAACATAGAAAAAACTTATGTTTATAATACGGGTGAAAACCCTCCGGTAAACCAAAAAAAGTTCACTTTTGTTATGGTAGTACTGTTTTATGTTAGATTAGTATTCTATTAAATTAAGCTGTACTAGATATTCTTCGAATTAACTATAATTCTGAGCTAATATGTGTAAAATGTGTTACTCTCAAACTGTACTGCTTATTATGTTAAAAGTTATTCAAAGACCTGGTTTGAAAATTGAAAATATCCAATTTTTTTTTTAATAATAATACAAAACCCGACTGTAAATACACTGTAAAATACACTAATTAGTAAATTACATAACTTAATTATCGATTAATTTAATTAAAATTTCACGCAATTTGTTTTCGTACAACAGTTATATAAAAATAAGTTATATGAGGTTTTTTTCCCCTTCCTGTTATTGAATTAATCATTTATGGTTATAAGTGGTATTTGTTACAATAATCATTTGCAATAAAACTATAATTGTATAACTTTTGTTTAAAATTATACATTTAAGACTATGAGGAAAAATATAAACAAGAACAATGTGATTGTAGTGTTTAATGACACAAGAGCCAGATGTAGCTATGCTGCTCCAAACAAGATATAATTGTGGTCTAGTGATGCTTCCCGGGTTACCCAGCGAACTTTCTCTATTTTCGACCCTCCTTCTTGTCAACCAATTTCTCTCTCTTTTTTTTTTCAATATTTTCACGTCAAGACCACAGTTAAATCTTGTTTGGCGCAGCATAGCCACATCTGTTTCTTGCGTCAATAAATTTTACATTTACTCGTAATTATGGTCTAAGCGTTTAAGAATTGAAAAATAGGTAAAAAGTGATTGACAAAAAGGAGGGTCGAAAATGGACAAGGATCGCTAGGGTATCCAGGGGATTGCATTACCCGTGTTCACCAAAGACGGTAAAATCAATAGAAATAAAAAGATTACTAGTTTGTCTCACGTCGTGTTGCCCGTACTTGCCTAAAGAAGGTAAGCTCCCTAGGTGATAAAGGAAGATAAGAAAAACATGCAGTAATCAAGAGTGTTTTATTTTCTGTGATTATCAGTTTATAACATCAATGATTTGACTTAGCGATGCATATATTTGTAACGAATGTGGAAAACATTTCCATAACATTCAGTTCAGTTTTCTTTAAGGAAAATGTATGATAAATTTAAAGATTGGGAGAAAAGGAGATTGAAATGCATTTTAACTTATCTATAGAATTTTTTGATAATATATTTATTTAGTAAAAATTTTAAAGATATAATATATACTTATAATTACGTTTATGGCAGATATATCACTTATTACAAACATAATGTATATTTACGATAAATGCTTATTTAAAAGTTCAAATGATGTTGACCTCGAAAGATGGAATTTTATTTTCAAATTTATGTTACACGTATTTATTTATTAGTTTTTCAATTTTCTTTATATACTAATATTCTTACAGTTGAATGAAGCAATGTTTTCTTCTCATGTATTTTTCATTCGAAGACAATGAAAGTTATTGACCTGTTATAAATTTCATCTCATGATTTTCACAACACATTACAATATAATTTGAAACATTAACACGCTGTATTGAAAAAATAAGTTCCAGTCAAGCATTTGAATTCAACTTAAGAAACAATATTTTATTAATAATTATTTCAGTGGTTCTAATACTTAAATTTCATTTGATGCGTAATTCATTTTGAAAATTAATAATAAATAAAAAAAAATAAGTTAAATTAAAGAATAACTCTTTTGTTGAAATAAACAAATTAATCCAACGTATTAAAATTTCACATTTTATACTTCACAAAATAGTAACTTGCATTTTCTTGCATTTCTTAAAGGATAAATTAAAAATTTAATTAATTTCCGAGGAATTCAGTATTAATTTGATTCTCTCTGTTCTCCTTTCACTTCACTGAATTCTAACTTATTTTTTAAACATCTTTTCAATAACAGAAACTTACCATTGCAAAAAAAATTATAAACACGCACAAAATATTCCCAAACTGAAGAGTTTATTAGTGATTAGTTTGTAAGCTTCCTGTGCGCTTCTGTGAATCATAAGGCTTTTTCTGTTATTTACTATTTATCACAATTTACAAGTTGCTATAGATTCATTTGGCGAAGTCATTTCAGAAATATCTGTAAATGTTCGCCAAAAATAAGCATTCCTTGCCAAGTGTACATTTTTCAGAAAAAAATATACTGGCACCATCTGTTGCAAATAGTCCGAAGTACGTCTATAATTAATAAAAAATATTTTAAAATCGCAAAGAATTGATTAATAATGACATAAAATTATATTTTTTCTACGATATTCGATAGAGAGAAAAGTGTGTTTTTAACTTACTCAATTTTACTTGAATCAATAAATTGTTTTCTTGTAAAAAATGTGTTAGAACATTTCATCTTTTATACTTTATTATAGAAAATTTAATATTTATTTTACATAAAGGCAAAAAATTGTATATTTTTTTTTTGAAAAACCAAAATTCTGAGAATACTATTTGAGAAATAATTATATGTGTTATAATTGTAATTTATATTAACATTGAAGCATTTCTTCTACCTGAAATTGTATTCGAACTTTGGGCCTAATTCTTTAACATTAGCCGAAAACAGCCTTAAGCAAAGTAAAATACACTGGAAGTAATGAATAATATTTAATGAACACAATTGTTTATTTTTAAGAAGACATAATTTATTCATTGCAGTGCATAATTACTTTCATAAATTAGTCTGGTATTTAAAATCATCGATAAAATATCAGTGTAGTATATTATGAAGAATGTGTGAATGGAACTTGAGGAAAATGGAAAAATCCAGGCTATGATATTAAGTTAAGAAAAAAAAGGTCTCTCTCTGTTTTTCTGTACAAATCATTCTTAATCCCTTCAATGACAGTTTTAATGTCAGTCTTCTTTTTCGTAACAATGAAAAGATATTTCGTTATTTCGCAATGGCTTCCTAAATGTGTTTTCCTACTAAGTAAACGATATATCCCTTCTTATAATGTAAAAAGTGGTGTTTGTTCCTCATCCAATAAAAAAGTGAGGAAAGACTATGAGAAGAACAGCTTAATGTCGAAAATAATAAGGTGGAGTGATTCCGTTTACTCGAAAAAATATTTCTTTTCACGCAATTTATTTTTCATGTTTCTCTCTACTTCAGGTGCCAGCTCATGTATCATTCTAGTTGCTTGACCGAGGATCAAAATTACGAGGTCCTTCGCCAACAGCTCTCGTGTTGATTCTCAGTGCGGTGTTGATAAACAATCTCAGTGGTATAATAGCTTCTTCTTGTGGTGAAAAGGTGAGTGGTCTTGCCTGTTGCTCCTTCATTATTAAACTTAAAATGAAAAATTACTCAAGATTTGGGAAAGCTACTGGACAAATTCTAATTCCATTTACAGTAAAGTACTGTTTATGAATATCTAACTTAAAATATATCTCCTATTTTTCTTCCGTTACTAAAATTTTAATTAGCCATGGCCATTGTATATCGTATTTACATAGGTTTAAAAAAGAAATTAAGTTAAATAGTTCTCGAGGATCTATTGAAGAAGCTGATCATAACGTGTTTCGATGGCTTTTTACTCAAGAGTTTCACCAGATGAAACTTGTGATGTTTCACTATATTGCAATTTCTTCTTCATTAACATCGGAGACTTTTTGTAATTTAAAATGCATAAAATTCTAATTCTTTTCCAATCAAATGCAAGTTTATTAAGCAAATTAGTGAAAAGTAAGAAATGTAATTAATTGAATTATGGAAAAAGATATATAAAGGAAATATAATTGAATGTGATTCGATTAGAGATAGTTGAAAACGAGAAGCTAATAGACTTTTGTAAGTTAATTGAAGTGAATTATTGTAATTAATGGTTGGCAGTAAAATTCATTAGAAGATTCCTAGTTTGAGTAGTAGAAATAGAATTTGCTGTGTTCAAGAAGTGTTGGTGCGAGTGAGCTCGTAAGTTAAGATTTTATTGCTAGGATTAAAGTGAGTTAAAAGGGAAAGAGCGACACTACACATTTTGTGAAGATAGTCAATTAACCGACTTTTTTCTCACGTTTCTTCTATTGAATCTTATTGACTATTTAATTAAATTTTATGATATCTATAGAGTTAAATAATGAGAACCTTTTGAATGTTTAAATCGCTTGTCTTTATCAAATAATTATATTACGCATTAGAAATTAATATCACGATATCAGCAATAAGTTCAATAATTTCTTTTCTGAAATTTTATTAATGATATTTATATCTCATATTTTCCAGCTCCTTCGACTTAGTTGGCTTTGTTTTCTTTATTTCGTCTCTGTTTATTATTTGTTGTACATATATTCTTTTGGGAATCAGCTTTTTCCTACGTTACTTTGTTTATAAATATGTAGATTTGTGCCAGTAAATATGTTTCCCTTGTCTGTATTTTTGTCCAATTAATAATACATATTTTGTTTTGTTTAACATTTAATCTGTACCATGTCTTGGTGTGCTTAGTAAAAAGAACCGCCTTTCCTTGGCGCACTTGACACAAAAATGTATTTTCTTTTGTTGCATTCTTTTGAAAAATACTTTATAAATATTTTTTCTTAATGTTAAATACACTTCATTATGAGAAATTCATCTTCATTATATAAACTCATTTCTGTAAACTCGGATATTGGTTTTGAATAAACTCTGGAAGGGTGATCTTCCCAGAAGTCTGGTTTGGTAGCTTGAAACCCTTGTTGGGTGAGCTCAATCTCCTTGGATAAATCAGTCAGTCAATCAGTCCAAGCCCTTCATAAGGTGAGCTCGGTCGCGTTGAACGATTTAATCATTCTAAGCTGTTTTTGAGTAAGCACGGTCTCCTTGGATGAACCAATTGATTCAAATCCTTGTTACGTGAGCTGGATCTCTTGATAAATCAATCAGTCAGTCCAAATGTTGGTTGATAGTGGTATTCTTGGACGAATCAATCAATCCAAACCTTTGATGCGGGAGCTCGAACTCCTTAGACGAACTAATTAATTAAGGTGTGGCACTGGACAAACCTTACAAATTGCCCAGACAGAAATATATGAAGTTCGAACCTAACATTTCAGCCAGGATGAACCATAAGGGGGAGGAAAAATCTTTCTACAAAGTGAAAAATATCTTCAGGCCGAAAGTGTAACACAATTCAGTTTCTATGCTTAACTATTATTATATCACGAATAACATTAATGACTTTAATCAATTTGCATTTTCCTTTTCACTAAACTTGAAGACTTTTTGTAATTGTTTTTTACTAAAAATATATAAAACTATTCCCGGATTCCACAGGTATCCCATGAGACTTACAAAAGTAAGTAAAGTAGAGTTAAAAATACCACAAATGAAAAAATTCTATGAAAATTTTTGCAAAGAATGAATTTAGACACCCAAGGTGTGTTTTAATAACTTTAATTAAATTACTCAATTAAATATAAGAATTAAAGTAAACGATGAAACATTGAGAAATAGATAATTTGTAAACTTTTTGATATTAAAATTAAATTATACAATAAATTCTTAAATTGAATATATTTAAGCTAAATGTGTTTAAAATTGAAGCAAAAGATCAAAAAATTAAAAAGTAATTTGGTACTCCAAAAGTGATCCAATTAAAACAACAGCTCCTTGAGTGGCTAATTACAAACCACAAATAAAAAAAAATCAGAGAATGTGAAAAATGAATGAAGATGTAAAACATAATGATGAAATTACAAAATTAAAATAATGAATTTACAAAAACAGAATATACCCCCAAATATATATATATATATATATTATATAATGTTATAAAATCAAATCAATGAAATTGCAATATAATTGAAAGCTACTTTGCTGGAAAAAAGTTTGGAAAATTTACAAGCTAGTTAATTTTGAGAGCATGCAGTTCAAATTTCAAACATTTTCTTTAATTAACTTTAAACGAAACAGAATTGCACAAAACTCCAACCACTTTCCAAAGTAATGAAACGTTATGTAGAAATATTTTATGAAGCTAAGAAATGTGAAGAGTTAAGTGAAGTATAATAATATATGAACAAAATAAAATTGAAGGGAATAGTCAGATAGCTGATAAGGGCCAGCCAATAGATGTTTGTATGTTAGAATTTAAGGGAAATGCAGTAACTAATATTCGATGATTAAAAGCGATTTGAAGTGATTTATGCTTAGAGTAAATTAAAAAGAGAAGTGAACCTTCAATATTTAAAAAAGTAGCTCACTCAGCAGGACTCAGTGGGTAAGCAAGAACTTTAATATTTAATTTTAAACTAGAATTCAAGTGCATCGAAACATAGTAAACATTGTCACGAAGAAAATAGTGAAATAAAGAGCCAGGAATAATCTCAACTTAATATTTTATCCTGTAAATTAATTCTAAAGCAATAAAAGTAGTACTTCACCTCAGTTCATGCTTCTCAGCATAAGTTATCGAGAATAAATATGGCTCGCAGATGGAATTCTGTCGACCATGGTCGAATGCAACCTGCGGATCGAAATTTAAGGTATCAGCCTACCTTCCAAAATGATATTTTTTAAATAATTGAAAAAAAAAAAACTTTTTATATGCATTATACTATAAGACATGATTAAAAACTTAAAATACAATGTAAAATTTGCATAAATTAAAAATTGTTTTAACATTTCAGCTCAAAAAATTCATAAAAATAGCAGTAAAATGGCACTTGTGCAAAACACCAAAACTGAAATTTAAACTGAGATATTTCAATTCTGTAAATTTAATTATGATTAATTGAATCTAATTTAGGATTTGTATTTCTCTCACAATTATGACTCTAAAAATTAAATATTTGTAGAAAGTCGTACTTTAACATACAGAAAAAACGTACAAATTTCTGATAAGTTATGATTTTATCATCAATAAAATGCAAAGTAATAGCATTATGAGAATAAAAGAGGTGAAAGTCCTGAATTCACTTTCATAGAACATTCCAGGAAAGTTTCATAACATTATATACTTAACTTTTTTCAATACGATGTTTTGCTCCGAAACAAACTATGAAAATCTTGATTTTGAGAAAAAGCTGAAAATACATTTCAACGCAGAAACTTACTTAATTAAATCAACATTTAACTTTAAAATGCCCCTGAATTGTAAAGTTCACTATCTGTATTACTTAAATAAATAATCTTTTCCTTCCTGATGGCCTTTAAAACTTTCTTACGCTTACGTTTAACAGATGATGTGTAACGCTTCAAGTTCCTGATTCGATTGTTATACAACATTTCGTATCCCTTTACAGGGAAGTAGCCCGGATTTTCAATGTTCAGCTTATTTAAGGGGACTTAGTACCTTACGAAATCAAAAGTAGA
The DNA here is from genome assembly GCA_019974015.1 of Nephila pilipes. Lineage (NCBI taxonomy): Eukaryota > Metazoa > Arthropoda > Arachnida > Araneae > Nephilidae > Nephila > Nephila pilipes. The sequence goes on along the minus strand of BMAW01060630.1, from coordinate 327,684 downwards.
ACATTTTGACAAACTTTTTTCGATTCTTCATAAAAC